>CAVNYN010256386.1:0-56337 GCA_963692815.1 Nyctanthes arbor-tristis | reverse complement strand
AAGAGTTAAAATGTGACCATTCATTCAAAAGCACAAATTAAGCTATGGCTCGTGGCTACCCCTATAGTTATATATCTCCTTCCCTTTGTTATTCAAGAAACCTGTAGGGGGGCTGGTGGTGGGGGTAGGGGCAGGGGGTGGGTAGATGGGCCACCAGCAGCCCCTCACTCCCACTAACATATTCCAGACATATATAAACAATTCAAAAGTGAGATTTCTAATCAAATGATAATACAACACACTCACTCCTGTTCTGGAATTCAATTATTCCTTCATTTCTTTACAACTAAAGTGCCAGCTCTATGCACAAATTAAAAGAGATGCAGAAAATTAAAAAAATTAAAAGCTCCTTTTCCTTTCCTTCATCAACAACTAAATTCAGCTGACAGACAACAAATTCCTTCTAAACTAAACACAAACACTTTCTCTACGCCACCAGGTTTTAGTTTAGTACCTCAACTCATGATCATTATCCTAACCAATCTTTTACAATAATTCTTCAATTATTACAACCCTATTAATCAATAAATTGATTTTTTTTCCTAATCTCTCCTTCTATAAAGGTCTGATGATATATAGTAGTATTAATGTTGTTACAAATGCATAAAATTTGGCTTCTTGATTCTGTGCTTCTTATCTGTAAGTCCCTCCAAATGTAGGATTCCAAAAATCGACCGTTGGTTCATGTGTGACTGGGAAAGTGCTAGAAACCGGTACCAAACATAGTCCTCGACTTTTTAGATCTTGAGCTGGTTCTTGATCTGGATCCTTGGATTTATCTGAATTCTGCAGAATATGAGTTTAATTATGTTATTTTCATATTTACAGATCAAGCGAAGTATAATATCGATGTTTAAAAGTGGTGAGCATTGAAAATCGTGTGGTGCAATTTTAAAGTAAGCCCACCTAAGTAATTTTTTAAACAGTTAGAACCCACAATAGAAAGCATGTTTATGCTAGATAAAAACATGTGAAATTTAATACCTGCTGATGCTGTATGGGAGCTCCACTTTTCATGTATGGACTACTTAAAACCTGAAAAATCATCCAAGAAAATAAATCACTTATAAATACAAACTAACCATAAAATTCAATGTGGAGAAACTTACACTGACTTGATCATGGAGAAGCTTTATATATTCGATAGCTTCGGAGAGCACGGATGCTGTATCAGTCTGAGAAATATATAATTGAATTTGGTTTTATTCAATTAGTAAAACAAATAATAACGTCGAAAGGAATTAACTTTATTATCTTCGAGAAAAAGTAAAGAAAATTTTCTGAAATTAAACTACCTTTCCAAAAGGTGAAACTAATTGTTGAAGTGCAGTGACTCTGTCTCCCATCTTTTCTTTCCTTACCTAATATTCAAGAACCAAACAAGGCTACATGTTCTCATTTGTTGTTATGAAAAAGGTGAAATAATTTTCAAGCAATATATCTTATTCAAGAACTGATTATTATGCATTACCTTAAAAGCTGGTAAAGGTGATGGAGTTTCATTCCGGGGTCTTTTGTTTGATGATTCTGTTGCATTTTTCTTCGATATTGAACCGATATCCCGAGAGATCCATTGTATTAATCTTTTACAATTTACACAAATTTTAGCACTTAAGCAAAGTGGAAAACCCTAGATGATGAAAAATATATGTATATGAAGGCATATTTGATTGAGAAATATAATTACGCTGCACATACAGCTTTCTATACCACTAGTCGTACAGATAGAAAATGTGTCATTAATTTGTGAATTCCCACATTTTGAAATTAATGCATAAAAATTCACATACTTATACTATCATTGCCATGTATCATATCCACTAAAACTAGTGGAACAAAAAGTGATACCTCAAGACTTTTCTATTTGATTAATCACCTTTGGCTTTTCATCAGAGGCTGGTGGTGGAATTTGAGGCTGTAGAGACGGGAAGAAGCTTGGTCGAAGGTCATTCATGGCGACCGCAGAAGCATTCCAGAAGGGGGTGCTATTGGTGAAGTGAAGGTTGCCAGAGGATGGCTGTTTTGGGGTAGATGCCCTAAGAAACGGTGGAAACTTTGACCACGAAGGGAACAATTCGCTAGTGTTGGTGCCGTAGCTTGGTGGGTACTCTTCAGCATAGTTCATCGCGGCCTGATTCTCCGATAATAACATGCCGTAGGCAGCTGAATCCATGTGAAAATTGGTTGTGCCTAAGCCCTGTGATATTGTAGTACTGGTCGAGCTATCGTTGGAGCTCACTTGGCAATTGAATTCTGCCTGTTCTAACGGAAAAGTACCCCGGTTAATCAGCTTAAAATCATTCATGATTGAAGAATCCGGCCCGGGCCACCGGTCTTGAGAAGATGCTCCCCCAGCTTCTTGCTGAAAATTGGTATCTTCTTGAAGCATACCTTTTCCACTTCTACTGTTTTAATTAACCAACGAAAAAAAAAATCTAAGTACCAAATATTTGATATTTCCAGGCCTGAAAAGCTTCATGCAAGACGAAAAACACCCAGAACATAAAAAATTTTCGAAGTATGAAATGAAATTAATTACTTACAGTAGAGACTGATCCCAATCAATTCCTTGAGAAGAAAGGCCTAAACCCATCATTTGCAAATTGGAATTCATGGTAGAATTAATGGGAGTTTGAGTTGATGCAGAAGAAGAAGAAGCAGTATCAAATCTGTTTCTTGAAGAATCCCACCAGTTTCCACTGCCAATCTGAAACTCATCCGCCATGGCTGCTGCTGCTTAAAAAGCTCAACTCCTTTAATTGATTTCTTCTCTTTTGAGTCAGATTCTTATTCTTGAAGCCTCTCTTTTTCTCTCTGATCACTGTCGTTCTCTCTCTCCCTCTATATGTGGCTTTGGTGTTCTTGGCTTGGTTTTATAAAAAGGAAATGAAACCCATTCGCAGCATCCGGGTATTTATACTATCTACCAGAGGAATAAATGGGCCAAAATTCAGTTGACTTGAGGAGTGAAAAGACTACAAGGAAAAGAACGCCACATTTTATTTTGGTAATTTTTGGCATGTATGCACATATGTATGTTAATGAATTATATATTATTAATTATTGTGACTTTGATCTTGACATTTTAGCAAATTTTTGAGATTTTTATTCCGATATATATACTAGTACAGCCTTTGTTCCTAATGATGGAAAATCGTACTTTGCTTGCTACTTCTTGTCACACAGATTTGATTAAGGACCAACTAAAGTTTGATGTTGTTCATGCATTGTTTGTTACTTGAGTAACACCTGTTTTATTGTATATTTTTTCTTGTATTTTGATTAAAAAAATTATTTTTGTATCAATTTGGATACTCCAAACAAAAATTTTGAGACCCAACTGCGAGACTCAATGAAGATTCAAATTAAAAAAAAAAAAATCATATAAAGTAGTTTAATTATTTTTATTTTCTTTTCCATTTCTTATTCTAACTACTATTAGCATACTGTTTTTCTACCGTTAAAAAAGACAACAAAATTTGATAATGAAGATAATGACAAACAATTCTGTAAAGCATTAGACCAGAAAAAATCAACCTATTATCTTTTATATCTGTTAAGATGAAAAAAGAAAAAAAAAATTATTACTGTCAGTATCTATCATATTATTAATAATCAATTCAACTTTTTGAGTTCTTAATAAGAATAATCTATCAGACAAATTAAAAGGGTACACGTCATAGCCACGAACACTAATCTGTAAGCATATATAATCTAAAATATCCAATTGTTTCAGGCAATAAAATAAGTTTTCAGGGATTATTTTTAGGCAATAAATTAAGTTCCTATTGAGGATTCAATTATTTTTATCAAATCATTTGTTTTCAGGAATCGTGGGTTACTTTTGTCACATTTGTGGACATCTATAGTTTATCAAAAGAAAATATTTTTAAGATGTTATATAATTACAGAATTTCCACAAGAAAATTTAATATTATTTGAGAGTTGGTGAATCCAATTTGTTACCTAAGATCAACAAAAAAATAATCATTCTAAAATAAAATGAATTTTATCATTCACGTGATAGTGTGACCTCATTTATAGGTAAGAAGCACTGAAATCTTGTTTACAGAGAGTGGGTGAACACTCCTGTTAACATGGGCACCTATCGGATTTTTCGATAATTATTCAGTGTTCTAAAAAAATGGCCAACGCGAGATTTATGGTCGAAACTTATAAGTTTCAAGATTCACCACGTCTTATGCTTCAAACTCGACATGCGTTTTTCTATACGTACGCCTTTTCAAAACCTATAAATTTTATATTATTTTTCAAAGACATGTTTTTCTAACCTGAGGCCATTTTAGGTCGACTACTAATTTTATGCTAATATTGGGTGTTAATTGCAAATAAAGGCTCACAAACAGCCAACTTACGGTGTCGGCCAATTGAATCACTTACTTGTGTTAGAAAAATATGTCTCATCAGTAAAAATATTCTAACATTATTATCAGTAAAAAGTCATTTATGACTAAGTAGTAGTCTTTTCGTAGAAGAAAAGAGAAAATTGATTTTGATGATGGGAGTGGTAGAGTCAATGTCAATGACTGCTGCCACCAGATTCAATTCGCAGAAGCCATCATTCAAGACATAAACTAGGGAGAGCCCCCTGAAGTGGTGACAATTAACATGTGCATACATACCTAAACTGGATTCACAATTTGTCAATAATCAAGCAACTTGTAGTTTTTTGGGAGGACCCACTAATTCCATTGTGATCCAACAAATACATTTATTAATTGGCACAAAATATTTCTAGCAATGGATATCATTTATGGCACCTGATATTCCATGTAACAGTATGTATCAAGACAACATGTATACATATGTAGTCACATAAAGTGTTAGATATTAGATATCGTCACCCATATGTGTGTTAAAAAATTATTATATAAGGAACTATGTCTATTGGAGATGATTTCTATGAAGTCAGATCAGACTCCTGTACAAAGCCCGAAAACCAATAGAAAACTGCCAAGTCACGTACTCCATACAAGAGTCTGATCTGGTTCCATAGAAAACTGGTCTATTAGGGTTTGTTTAGATTTGGCAATTTAGGTGAATGAAGATTAAATTATTTATGATAATTCAATCTTGATTTTATTTAATTCTTTATCATTATTAGCAATTACTTTCTATCCTACATATATATAGGTAATAACTTAATGATTGCTACTTATGAAAGTTAATTAATCAGCATTCCACATTTTTAACTAGGGATGGTAAAATTATAGTACCTATCTCGCATCACCCTTCACAGGTCTACATCATATATGATTAAGGAGTAAACAATCAAGTATCTGATTCATTTCACTCGAAATTGAAAAATTACTTGTTCAGCTGTACTCGAATGAGATACATGTTCCGGTCTAGTTATCAAGTAACATTATCTTTGTTCTAAAGTACTTGCTTTACGAGCATCTGCAGTAGGACATTATGTGAATCGTTATAAACTTAGCAACAAATATAGAGATTGAGGAGAAATATCAAATATTTGTAAGGATATTGGTAGGTCTAATCCTGAAAACAGTGTCTCCTTTAGGACCCTTTTCTTATATACTGATAAAGAAGGTGAAAATTTTGGTGTTGAAAACCCAAAACCTTTTTAGAAATAGGCCATCGAAGCTATGTTCAGAATTCTTCTTTTAACATATCACATCACTTTTAAATCAATGGTAATCACATGAGCAACATGTCTATTTTGACAAACTTTAATTGTATCCACTTTTTATCCAAAAATAGAATTATTCAACATGTTTTGGAAAGTTCAGAATTAACGCCGTTTACTCATCATCCTAGTCGGTTCAAGAACATGAAGAAGGCTCCAAAAGATTAACAATGATTTGACCAACGTATCTATTTTTATATGCATGGTATACAAAATCTATACACACTCCTCTAGAATTTGTCATTTCAAAGAATATGAAAACAAAGACATTTAAATAAATATAAGAGGGTGTATACAAATTATATATAAAACATGTACGTTGAAATATACTAATTCATGATTTGACCCGCAAGATCACTAGCTAGACATAATGGAATCTAGTTTGTAATATCATTATAAGAATATTCTATGAAATCCTTCCCTACACGCCACAATTCATTACCATTATACACAACTTATTTTCAACTCACCTTAACTTGTCATGATCTCGACTTTATAATTAGCTATATATATATATATATATATATAGACACACACACGAAAATGATCTTCTGTCATTGTCACCAAACTCACACGTGTCGCGCAAAAGATGCGCGTCGTGTGTAAGAAAGCAATATTGATTTGAGGAGAATGAGTTTGTACATGTGTGTGTGTACGGGGCGGTTCCGCTTACCAACTAATTTAACAAATAAATTTAATAAACAATCGTGTTCCTTAGATTAAATGAATCTGACGGTTGATATTTATTTTCATAATATTAATTAAATTCCTTATCTACTTCCATAGAAACACCGTAATTTTCCTTTTTAATTATTTCAATTTCCTATATTAATGAAATCCCCACAACCTACCATCATAATCAATGTCCTTACTTATGTATTGCCTTCCCAGAGCCCCGAAGTTACTCACCAATATTTATCAACTGTCGACAAATAAATTCTTCGAGACAAAAAAAGTAAAACTAAAGAAAAATTTTCACGTGGCATAATGCATGAACTCCATGATATAACCTTCATTTTTTCTTTTGTATGAAAATATGGATAAGATCACGTTTGTTATAAATTGCATTTGTATTTTTTATAAAATTAAATGATAAAAAGCACTGTTAACAATTATATAATTTGTGTGATATGTACGTTAATCTTGTCTTATTTAATTTCTAGTTCATCAAGAGAATGATAGTAATGTTATTTTTTCTATGAATACAAAACCAAAGTATGCAATTGTTATTTGAATGCCCATTAAGATTATTGTTAATGTCATTGAGTGTATGCTAATCTCTCTAAAAATTCTTTTAGCAGCAATTTTTTCAATGACAAAATGTCGACACTGGTAAATTTAGTCATGAGCTTCATCTTTGTGGCTAATAATAGATAAACTGGAGGACAAAAGAAAAATTTGGGAAGCCAATTTTATTGTGGAGAGTACGAGATTGGTTGGAATATTAAAAAGGAAAACTGGAATGTTTGTATCGAAGGGGAAAAGGAAACATCAATTGGTCTATGAAAAAGAATATAGATCATTGGATTTTTTTTAATCTAAGGAACACAATTGTTTGTCAAATTTATTTGTTAAATTAATTAGTAACTGGAACCGTCCCGGTATGTATATATCTTGTTGGTTCTACTGTTGCTCCAGCAGAAATAATTGCTCTTGACAATAAGAAACAGCATAATCCCGACTTCAGACTCTGAAAACGACAAGACCAAATGCACCTACATGCTATCCTTGCCTCTCTAACCGAATCTGTCTTCTCTCATTACAAAAACACGTGATTTGTCTGCCGTAGGACAAAGTAATGAAACATTTGAATATAAAAAATATTCCAAATGTTACTGTTGGAAATAAGAAGGAAAGTGATGGAGAAAGCCTTTGAACCAAGGAAGAAAATCGGGCTTGAACATGACGAATAAATTAGCTGTTCTCAAATGAAATTTACGTTCTTTTCAGGATTAAAGAATGCTCGAGGGATACAACAAACAGTTTGGAGAATTATACAAGCCTTGAAATGTCCCAACACCAAGCAAAATGAAGGAGCCCTAAAATGAGAACTTTGAAAAGAACTTGTACGATTTTGAGCATTTGATCTCTTGAATTGATATTTTGATAAGTTTCTAATATTTTTTTATTCAAAAATCTATCACCTATTTATAGATTTCCAAGAAGTTCCTTTGAAGAGAATACTTTGAGCAAAAGAATATATCAAAACATGAAGAGTTGCCTCAAAACGTTCAAAATTAATGAAAGAAATAACGGCTACCCATTTTTTGTGTTGTGCGGCTGCACAATACAATAAAATACATTGTTCGGCCTTGTGCGCCCAAAGGCAATGGAAAAAAAACCCACACATTCTGCTTTAATTCTATGTCTCTGGACGCAAACAATTGTGCGGCAACATGATATACAACTATGCGGCCGCACATTTGAAACTCTGAATTTTTTTCTTTTTTTTCTTCTTCTAATATTTGAACCTCTTTTTGCTCAATCCACACTATGTAAATTTATGTCTATTGCAAACAAGTTACAATGGTTACTACGTTATAATCAAATTTAAAAAAAAAAAAAGGGCATTTGATGTGTTACACTGTTAGAAGCCAATAACAAATTTTTGACAACTAATTCTTAAACCATTTGTTTCTCAATTATTTGTCGGGCCACATTTGCTAAAAAACTTTCTATCCATGTGACATACATAGACACATGTCATGTAGATTTGAAATACACATAATTTGGATTTCAAATGCACGTGGCGCATGAGTGTTCTGGGAAGTTCTTTGAAAATTTTCCTTCGAAAAAATATGTAAGAAAAATCTACATTTCTAACTATATTTATTTGTTAATGGGCAAAAATGATCTCCTACCGTATGTATGGTAATCCCGCCATACACAGACGTGGTAGGAGAAAGTCGGTGTATTAATTAATCTTTGAAATATAGTTCTAACTTCCAATAATATTTAAAACATTTCATGACAATTTATCGAAAGGATATTTTGAAAAAATTATCTAAGAAAAGTTCACAATTCGTAATTATATATTAATCGGTGTGCAATTGCAAATACAAGTATATCTATAAATATAGGACGAAGGGTTATATCCATGGAAAAGTATCGAAGTAAGTGGTAGTGGCGGCTGGAGGCGGTGGTGGTGAGCGAGACGAGAGAGAGACTCTCAGCCTGTGGCTTCAACTTGTTTTGACTTTATTTTCAGTAGAAACAAAAGTCAACGACTTGGGGTCCACACGGTAGCACGCATGCGGGTTCTGGGGCCCATATTAGCATGAGTCAGAGCCCGAAACCTACCGTCTGTGCCGGAAATATTTCCTCAGCCAATCATTTCAAGTTTTATCAATTTTCCTACTGTTCACACTTGACGAAAACACGACCTATTTAAGCATCTTTTTTTTTCCTTTTTCTTTTTTTAAAAAAAATCCATTTGTATTAATCAACAAAAGGATATCCACATGGGATATCTCCCATTACAAGAAGTCGAAAGAACCAAAGCTACCTATCAAGGGGGGAATATCTATTTTGCATTTTTTTCTTAACAAGCAATAAGTACGTCTGTTGCGTTTTATTTAAAAGATAAATTATACTATTTTCATTTCACAAAAATAGCTTAATTTTTATTTTTTATCTGTCTCAAAATATAGTTTACTTTTCTTTAAAAAAATATTTAAAATATTAGTTCCCTTTTATACACCTCTTTAATGTATATTATAATCAACAAAATAGTACTATTTGGAGGAGCACTTCTAAGTAACATAATCCTGGGTTCCTTAAGGAGCCCAGGAGCCAATGAGGTGTTTACACCTCACTGGGGTACAAACACCTCATTGGCTCCTGGGTTCCTTAGAAAAAATCCTATTTGGAATAGAATGTTTAATAAATAAATAAAAGGATATACTAGAGAAATGATCTTACATTTTACATTTTTAACACTATTAATTGCACTTTCTTTAATATTTGTAAAAATTGAAATTGGACTATTTTTAAATAAAGTTGGGACTACTAGTTTGTTTAATAATATTAGTGCTAAAATTGATGATAGACGTGAATATGTAGAAGATATAGTGAGAATTCTAAAAAAAAAAAAAAAAAAAGTAATGAGAATCTGCAGAAAGTTGATATTGAAAATGTCTAGCCTTGAATGTTTTGAAACAAAAACAAAAATAAAATTGCCATAACTATAAAGAAATGAAAAAAAAAAGTTAGGTAATAGTTAACAGTCTTAGTGGTTAACATTTAATTAAGTTAGTGGGATTTTTAAAGAGTCAAGTGAATTCCAAAATTGTAACACCCGCAACTATTTTTGTAAATACTTTCATATTATATTATAGAATAAATTATTAATTGAACTTGAAAACTCTCCCAACGAATGAAACACAGGATGAACCAAAAATTCCAGATGTTTTATCACAAATTATTTTCATTAAACTTAAATACATAAAGTAAATTTTGAGATACGTGTATATTAGCAATAAATTAGATTATAATTATAACGTCTCCAACAATGATCTTACCCTAGAAAATTTATTTCATTATAAGATTTAAAATTAAAAAATTCATATATATTAAGAGTACTTAAAATCAAGAGCAGAAGACAAATAAGAATTATTTATATAAAATCTACTTTACTGTTGTAAAGTAATAATACATTATTAACTTAAAATAGCCATTACCTTTTTAAGTTCTCCTTGTGGTTGACCCATGCATCACGGTCAAAACCCAATACATAATTACCCAGTTATCTTGGAGTCAACACCGACCCCGTCACTTGCCTTTTTAACACATACAATGTAAAACTATATGAGCTAAAACTTAATAAGTAACAATATACATGATCATTATATGTATGACGTCAATCAAATGAGACAATGACGTCACACCACCAAGCATGTAGGGCCCCCAACCCTCATATAGTATACCGTACGAGCTCTATATCAAAGACCAAATCAAATGGGCACGTACTAGGATCCACGTGTGCCCATTACGATGAGTCACTCCTAGTATAAATTCAGAAATAATAGGCCTGGCCTATCACCACCGAGCCCCCAAACACTCATTTGTTGGTTCCCTAAGTGGTATATCTACCCAAACGGTTATGCTGTTGAGCCCCCCAAACACTCACCTGAGGGAAAACTCCGAGTGGTATATCTACCTAGGCAACAAATAAAGTACGGTATCACTATACAGTGTTTACACAACCACTATTGGCTCACAAGCTAATCTTTTTCATGCCACATGCATGTTCTTATGTTTAACATCAAGTACAATGAGTACATATAGTATGTATCAGAATGTGCTCAATAGTATAATCTCAGTCAAATCACATACATCATGCCCAATATTCCCAAGTATCTGTCATCAAAGATTGCATTGATATATTCAAATAGTGTCAAAGAATCATTATGTTTTGAAATCTTTCCAATCATAGGTCATGACAAATAAATATAGTATTATCACATCTGAACACATAATACTATTATTTTGTATTGTAGTTGAACATTTACTTACTTCCGCTCATTGCTATTATAACATTTTATTTCATGATGGTCAAAACTATCGTCAACTTCATCTCTAATTTATTCTTCCGTATTGAAACTCGATGAATAAGGAATCCAATGCTTTTTACGAATCTCAATTTCAAGCTCTATACAAAAAAATTATGCACATTTTCGTTTGATACATGAAAGTGCTAAAAATTAGAGACAGCAATCCCTCATTAGCGAGGGTGGCCGGCCCCCCAAAAGGACCCTCTTTTAAAATAAAAAGTGGCCAGCCCCCATTTTATATAAATAAATGGCCACCCCTTTGCACGCCCCAAGAAAATGGGGTGGCTGGCCACGACTAAAAGAAAAAAATAAGAAGAAAGAAAGAAAGGGGTTTTGAGGGATTTTCATATTTTTTCTGCCACTAATTTACTATCTCATAACCCCTATATATAGAAATTTCTAGGGTTTTGTCTCGAAAATTTTTAATTAGTGTTTAATTCTTGAACTTTCTAATTTATTTTTCTTAGTCACTTATCTTAAATAAATTCTATTAAATGTCCGAATATTTTACATATAGTATAGGAAAACTTTACGAGCTTATTTAAAAGACGACAATATCATAGCCATTTCTAGAATTCTAAACCCAGTATTTATAATTTCAAAAAATATTGACACATCACATTACATCACATCACAAAGATTATATGAAATATTACTTTTAAATTTTGGAGCGTTACAAAAATATTCCAAATGGCAAAAAATAAATGGACAGAATATCGAGTATTAGGTATTCATGAAGTACATGAATTTTTTCCACACAAGGAAGCCAAAGAAAAAGAATAAATAATTTTTTTTTTTAAAAACAGAAGCAAATAATTAACCTCTAAATAATTAATCTCTTCGAATTAAAATATGCAATGGTCTGATTTGTAAGAATCGTGCAATGCAATGTAATTGAAGAGTTAAGGGAGATGAGGTGGGATCGACGGAATTAAAGGGCATTAATAAGGACTAATTGTGGTAAAGGCTTTGCAGTATTAAAAGAAGAAGGAAATAAAAGCTCCTTTGGGCAGGAAAACAGTTGCGGTATCTATTGTACTGCACTTGTCTTTAGATATATAGATAGATAAATTGTAGCATCCGCATATTTGTTTTATAATACCATTTTTAAACTTGTAATAAGTAATTTATTAGTTAGGTTAAAATCATTATTAATGTAAGATGGCAAAATTTGAATGCTTGTTTGAGCTCTAGGAGAGAAGCGTTAATCAGTTAATATTAATTGATTTGGTTGATTAAATGTAGTATAATCTTTGATGTTTGATGTTTCATATTCAACCTTGGTATCTACTTGTAGCACCTATTTGTGATAAATTACAATTTCATTTTAGATTAATAGTTACTGGAACGTGCGTCGCACGTTGTATGTTACAATGAATATATTTGAGATATGTAATTTTCTTTAGAATATTTTATAACGAAGCACATCTCTATACATAATATTTTTTGTCAACATTACACATTTTTTGATTTTTGTCATATCATTTGACCAATACTTTTGTTTGCATTGAAACCCCGCATAAAAGTGCAACATATAGTTTTCCATGTGAGAAAACATGCTTTGGAAGATATACTCCAACATGAAGTACATTTTGTCCTTGTGTCTTACATTGGCAGTCGTATCTCAGCAATAAATATGGGTTATAAAGAACCACCAATTGATTATCAAAAGCGATATTTCTTGCATATACGTGTAATTTTTGAATTTGAATATCAAAAATATATTATCATACCAATAATTTCTCAAATTGATTAAACTTATGAATTTAAGAAATATTATACTGATTTTACGTTTATTGCCACCACTGCTTCGCTTATATACTGGATAAGAATTTTTTCTTTGAATAGTTTTGAGCTCTATGGTCTTGTATAACAAAACCAATACGTACTATTTACCATGTAAGGGCTTTTGCTATGTGTACATTTTGTAAGTTTGGATTTATTTGTCTAATGTTTCCGTTTTGAATTTTGTAGGTATTCCCTTTCCAAATTGCATTGCATCATGAAGCATTTGGATTGTGTCACCAAATAATGTGGCTTGGATTTTGTTAGCCCACATAGACATAAAAAGAAATGAGTTAGCATATAAAAATGAATTACTAAGATAATAATATAGTGATTCAAAATATATTAGTATTACGTCTTCATCTATTAAAATCAATTTTTGAGCTTGAATGGGACCTTTTGCGTTCGTATAGTTTTCAATGGAACTTTTACAAATGATGGAAGGTTAATTCGATGCTCCATTCGTGATGAAATGCACTTAATTCTGATGTTCCATTCTTAATCAAACGCACTCAATTCCTTTAAGTACTCAATCTTTTTTATTATTAATCTCAAGTCAAAAAAGCATACTCACATAATATAGTTGCATTATGAAATTAAAGAAGGAAAATGAAGACAATATGCATTAACTAAAAAAGTTATATGATTATTAATGGTAAAGTCTTATTTAATTTTCATGTGGGTATGAACGTCAATGTCTTATTTTGCACATCTTGGATTGGTCAAGACAAAAGTTAAATATCATCGTCTCTAACTAAAGCAAATCTCATGCTCAAGAATTTTGTACATGGAGATTCTAGCACATTCGTTATGTGAGTATTAACATTGAGATCTTATTTTACGTATTTTTTATTGGTCGATACAAAAATTAAGATATCGTCTCTAAATAAAGCAAATCTATGCTCAAGAATTTTGTGCAACATTCGTTTTTCATTATGAATGGGGAAAAAGAACTTAACATATGCTTGAAAGAAATGATCGCCATTGAATTTTTTTCTACTTGGAATTTTGAAATAAGGTGGAAGATGGAACTTTGTAGTTCAATTCTCTCAGCATCGGGATTATGTGATATAGTTTGATTGGATTTGATGACTTAATTGATACTAAATTAAAATGTATGATGAAGATTAGAGATAAAATAGAATAAACTATTGAAGTATAATAATGTAGTGAATAAATAGAGTGAAATAAATGTAATGGATAATATAGGAATTAAAGAAAAATAGTAGGGTAAAGGTGGAATCTAAATGTTTTACATAGATTTCACCTTTTATATAGTAGCGATAATATGAATTACTTTTAACAATACGTTGAATTCCATCTGTTTGAAACAAGAGGTACCAGATTCTAATGGTCTCTCTTATCTATGATTCCATTGAAGGGCAATAAATTTCCGAATTTTTTGACCTTGGATATATCTCTTAAAACTATCCTGATATTGTTAATTTTTCTTTTTAGCGTCTAGCTTATTTTTGATCATAATAATTTGTCATGTATCAATAGCTAAGATCCTACGTGATCTTTATTCTTTAAGTGGTTTTGTGTTTTTTTTTTTTGGTATTAAGTTTTTAAAGAGAATTGCACTGTAACAAGTAAAATGAAAGATTATGAATTTAATTAAATTAAATGTAATAATGTCTTATTAGTAAAATTTGGAGTTGAAAATAGGTTTTCAACAACAGCTTAATCAGATTATCCAATTCGACTAGAATGACTAGGTGGCCAAAATAAAATTAGAATTGGAACATAATTTTTAAATGATTAAACAATTTTTTAAAATTATTGGAATCCTATTTATAGATATGAGTAATTTAAGCGTGCTTTGAACGTTGTATGACAACATATAATGTAATAGAGAAAACTTAAAAGTAATAAAATAATTAGGTTTAGATTCTTATGATTGTTGATAATATTTAAATATATTTAAATTTATGATATCATTACTTCTTCAATAATCATTTATGATTTCTTAGAATGTATTGTTTAAACAAATTTCTTATAAAAATATTAATTTAAAGGGATAACAATATCGTAGCTTTGTATTTAATATTGTGGTTTTAATCTTGAAAATGAACTAAAATTAACAACAATTAAAACTAAAGATTAATCTTTAAAAAATGAGTAATATTGCGGGTTTTTCCTCCTTTTTTTTCAAATTTTTTTACTATTTTTAAATATTTTGTTTTTACAATTAAAAAGTTAAAGGGATATCATGGTCATTTTTATGAAAAGCTAACAGAATAGTGACAAAAATGACCTATCGTGCAAATTTATGAAAGGTTAGGGACCAGGAGGTCAAAAAAAAGTTAGGAACCCAGTCGATTCTTAACTCAAAGGCTATGGATGATTCGTGAAATTAACCCTTTAAATAATGCACTAATTGACATTAAGGAAATAATATGAGATTAGAAGTAAAAATAGAATTTAAAATTAAAAAAAATTAAAAGCGATTTACAATTTACCACACTATGAAATAATAGTTGAAATTGAAATCAACCATGTTTATACCTAAAGTATTAGGTCGCAGTCAACGACCTCCATGTCAAATACCTAACCTACCAGGCCACAAACTGGCAATCCATCAGTGCATGCCCACGATCCAGCATGTCACGACCTTGACAAGCTCAAGGCCTTTAGGTTGGAGATCACGGCCTCCATAATCGAGGTCTCTCACCTAGCGACCTGGTATATCTTTATGTATGGGCTCCCACAAGGTTAGCTTGTGAGGTCGCTAGCTCGAAGCAGTTCGAATCACCATGCGACTTCGTAGGTGGTTTAATCACAGTGCAACTTGCAGGCCAATTTGCATGCCTTATAACCTAGAGTTGATGTGATAGCCGCATTTAATATAAAGTTAGTATTTGTCTTCTCTATGTTACAACTAGCTTGTATCTAGTCAAAGAAGCATGACACTTAGCTCTACCTGAGTATGCTCACAAGGCTTTCCGTTGGTCAAGCACTTAACGCGTGTAATCATTACATGCCAATTTGCCTACTTTAAATAAGAGAAGATCCCATATAATAAAGGATTCTTTCCTCATTTGCAACCTTCTTTTCTTCTACATCTTCCTTTCTCTTATTTATTTCTCTCTACAAGTCACCAACTACACCATAAATTCTTTATTTATTACTTAAGTAAATTCAAACACAAGCTTCCTGTGTAAACAAATTCGTTTGTTGAGTCAAGACAAAATTTGGCATCAATAAATTGGCGTTGTCTGTGGGAAACCTTACAAAAATCTAGCTCGAATGTGTTTAAAAGCTGAAGATGAGTAAAAAAATGTAACCAAAGCGAAAAGATGAGGGGTCGTAATATTGAACTCCCTCAAATATTTTGGAGACAAAAAAGGACGTCGGAAGCAGGCCCCTCGTGACCTGCTCCTGATCCAAAAACCAAAGCCCTGCGGAGACAGGTTGAGTTATTGGCCTAGGAGGTTCGGTAGTTACAAGAACAGTAGAGCCAACCGACCCCCTCACACTACTTGAGCGAATCCTCGCAAGAAAACTCTTCTTAACGTGCTGAAACAGTGGAGAGGACGCCCCAATGAGTTGATCCGCCAAGGCAACATATGTAGAGGCGATTAAGCTTCACACCTTCAGCCACACTAGGCTCAATGCAGCCTACCTCTAGCGGCAGAGGAGGTCCAACCCCATTGAAAAGCTAGTAGACCCAGTGCGTTTGACAGGCTGGGACCTCAAGCCCAATAAGAATCCGGTCAACAGCAACCTCCTCAACAAATCCACAAGCTGGATGAGCTGAGGAAAAGGCTAAACGACCTAGAATAGAAACATCCGAAAGGAAAAGAAGCAGATGAGTTTTAGGGTAGGCCCTCACCTTTTGTGCCATCCATTAGGGAGGCTGTAATGCCACCCAAGATGAAGCTCCATCAGATTTGGACCTATAATGGAAAAACTGGCCTCATAGCTCACCTTCACCGATACGTGTCATGGATGGAGTCGCAAAATGCCTCAGGACCTGTGATGTGCAAGGCTTTTGCCCTTAATCTGCCTCAGGACCTGTGATATGTAAGGCTTTCGCCTTTACTTTGGAGGGCAATGCCCAAACCTGGTATGGGAACCTGGTTCTGTACACTGTTGGGAACAAGTATCATCGGAGTTTGCAACCTAGTTTATGGGATCCAAAGCCAGTTGGAGTGGGCGATCGGTCGGGTGGTTTGGTTTTCCGGCGAAATCGCCACCGAACCGCCCTTGTTTGGTGGAGAATTTCTCCCCATCAAACCGAACCGAACCGGTTAGGGTGTAACCACCGAACTGGGCCGAACCGAACCGGTTATTTTTTTAATGCCAAAACTGTGTTTAATTATGCAATGAAGACTGTTGGAGCCTTGTTTTTTGTACTGTGGCGATTAGGAGTGGCAAGCGGTTGCATTTGAATATTTTCACGTTTAATTGGTTTGTAGAAAAAGTTTATGTCAAAATACTCAAGATAACAAATTGGTAAACTAACGGGATAGATCGGAAGAGCGTCGTGTAGGATAATAATATGAAATCAAACTCTAAATTCAAAACTCAAAACCGGAAATGAGCAAAAAAATACGAAAAACATGACAACAAATAGAGAAAAAGGCAATTTTGACCCTCTAAACAACCTCAAAAGCCCAAAATCCGTCAGACGTGTGCAAACGTTAAGCCATTTTGAAGTTTAAAGTTTTATTTTTTTCCATTTTTTAACCCAAAAAGATTAAAAGACTGGGTATACGTGGTTGGTTTTCATCCCCAATTTGGTTTTGTCATACACGGCTGGGTTTTCTGGTCGGCTCCAGGGTCGGTTTTGTGATGCTCGGTTTGGGCTCAGTTTTCAGCGGTTTTACAACAAAAACCGGTCCCCAACTGAACAGGTTTTTTGGGGCAAAAAAACCGGCCGAACCGGCCAAAGGTGAAAAACCGGCGGTTTCGGTTCGGTTCAGTCGGTTGACGGCGGTTGGGTCGGTTTTTTGGTGAAAAATGCCCACTCCTAAAAGCCAGAATCACTCCTAAGAAGATGATGGGGACGGTTAAGCAAAGGAAGTCTGAGATCCTCAAAAGTTACCTCAACCACTGTAATAGGCAGGTCATGACCATGGAGAAAGTGGCTGATGAATCCCTCATGATTGCCGTCAAGTCAGGACTGTTTAAAGATACACGTTTTTGGTGGGCAATGCATGATGACCCATCTAAATTCTACAAAGATCTCCTAAGACGAGCTGAGAAGTACATCAGTGTAGAGAAAGCCATAGAAAGAGGACCTAAAGTTGATCCAACCTCTAAATGAGAGAAAAGGGATCATAAGGGCAGAAAAGACCAACGTAGGTTGGAAGGGCCATCCCTGGCCTACAAAACATTTACCAAGCTTAACACTTTTGTCGAGCAAATTTTCAATCAACTGAAAAATGAACCCATATTGCCTAAGGCTAATCCCATCAAAAAGACTTCGAGGAATGCATATCAAGGCAAATACTACAATTATCATCGAGCAAGTCATGATATAGAAGAGTATAGGCACCTCAGGGAAGCGATTGAGAAGCTAGTTGAAAGAGGGTACCTCAGTGAATATGTAGCTAATCGCCAAGGGCAGGACATACCAGCTTATCCCCAAGTAGACCTTAGTGCCCAAGCTCCCCAGAACTGACCTCCAGCTGAAATCTACGTGTTAGTTAGCGGAAATCAGAGCATAGGGGGTTCTAAGCGATAACAGCGAGGTCTTGGCCGAGAATTGCTACCAACTATTCACCACTCGGACTCCCTCAACTCAAACTGGTTTTTTTACCTTTTGTAACGAGGATGTCTATGGTGCTTTGCACCCCTCACACTGATGCTCTTGTCATAACTATGCCAATCTCCGGGATCAAAGGTGATAAAACCTTTGTTAACAACGGAAGCTCTGCCAATGTTTTATATTGGAAAACCTTCAAACAAATGAGCATAGACCCAAAAATTTGAGGCCGTATGAGACCAAGCTCCAGGGCTTCACTGGAGATTTCGTAGAACCAAAGGGTTAGATCGCATTGCTCGTAGAGCTGGGTGAGGATCCTTGTAAAAGGAGAATCATGGCTGACTTCATCTTGGTCAATGTTCCTTCAAACCACAACACCATTTTGGGAAGGCCCATTTTCTACTAGCTCAAAGTTGCGACCTTAGTGTTTTATTGTGTAATCAAATTTCCAACTAAACATGGAACTGCTACAGTGCAGGGCGACCAACATTCAGCTTGAGAATGCAACTTGGACTACGTGGTTGGAGTGTCTCCTCAATCGGAGGTTCTCTCTTTAGACCCTAGGATGGGGAAGGCAGTGGCCATTACAAGTCCTGACGAGGAGCTCCTGGCCGTTAAAATAGACGAATCCAGACATGACCTAGAGCTCCGGGTCGGTACAGAACTTTCTGAACCAATGAGGTCCCAGCTTATTAGTTTCTTGAAAAAGAAATTAGATGTTTTCGCTTAGACACGTGAAGACTGAGAGGGGAATGACCCAAAGTATGCATACCACAAGCTAAGCATAGACCTTAACGCGAAGTCGGTTAAACAAAAAACACTACTACAGAAAAGCCAATTAGGCATCGGTCGTAATCAATTATAGGCGTCGGTTTCTACATAGACGTATATGTAACAGACGTATAAGCTAAGAGAAGGCGTCGGTTGTTTGTCGACGCTCAAACTATAAAAAGGCGTCGGTTGTTAACTTAAAACTGACGCCTAAAAGCGTCATCCAATAAAAAAATTAGACTATAAGCGTCGGTTATTTTTTAGAAACTAACGCCTATAGTTTAACAAAGGCGTCGATTTCATATACACAACCGACACCTATAAGAAAAAATATTTGTATATTTTTTTAATTTTTAAATAATATAGGTGTCGGTTGTTACACATCGACGCAAATACTTTTTTTATATATATATAAATTACACAAATCAAATTTTATCAGTTTTTCTACGACCACAAAACAACAAATGCAAGCAACAAATAGCTAAGAAAAAAGCAGCAGCAGCAGCAGCACCACCACCACCAACAACTTATATACACTTTAAAAAAATTATCACCAACTTGATATAAATATAAATCTACTAACACTACTACAAAATAAGCTAACGTAAATACGAAACAATTGAATTAACATAAAACTAACCATTAAATATAAACAAAACTAGTCCAAAAATCAATAACTACTATATGACTAAATATATACTCATGTAATCATCATCGTTTTCATAGAAATCTAACTATTATAATAGTTAGAACCAAAAATCACGTACAATTTTGGAGAAAGTATCCTGCCCATAATTTCCGAACCTTATCTATATTCAATTGAATATATGATCTCGTTTCATATGCCTATAAAAAAGAAAAAGAAATATAATTATACTTTGTAATAAAATAAATACAGATCGGAAGATAATTATTAGTATTCAATAAATATTTATACCGTATCAAGATATTCTTTGGAACCAGAATATATGGTGACTATCTCGTACATATTTCTCATCACACAGTAGACACACTCATCAGATCCGGGTTGCTGAGAGCACTAAAATTTCGAACGAGTTTAAAATAAATATTAGTAATTAAATCACTAAAATTAAAAATTTCAATAGTTATTGTAACATTTAGAGGATATTTTTCATACCTAGATTGTTTTCCACATAGGACCTTTCTTCACTATTTTCCCTGATGCCCACAACATTTTAAGACCCTAGAGTTATAATATAGACACATACATATGTATAACATAAACAAGTTGAAATTAAAAAAAAAAATAATACATAATAGTTAATGATAATTACTTACATAGACAACTACGATTTGATAGACAGGTCACGCATGTTAACCTCCTGAGAGTCAAAGAAGTATACCATATTGCGTGATAGACATAGTACTAGTAGCATCCAGTGGTTTCTGAAATATTTTATAAGAATTTAAATTTTAATATTTAGCGACAAATAACTGAAATTCAGGTCAAGGCAAAACAACAAATAAATAGTTGCAATGATTTTATCCCATAAAATACGGTGCGAGAATGTACTTTTTATCCATCATGTTTCCCATCGCGTGGAGCATGTACTCGTAACTCATCAGTTGAGTTGCTCCATGATTCATAGCCCCGACCAGCGATGGACAAAGAAACCCGATATTTTGAATCCCGAATTGTTTGACAAATGGTGTAGGTACCTGAAATACATTATACCAAACGTGAAATGTCAGATTAAAAATTATAAGATGTACTTAATTGTGAGGGATCGAAGAAGTTTTACATTGCCCAAACTTGTAAAATAGGTGCGTTCATCCAGTGCATGTTGAGCAAGTCGGTTATATCAGTGACTGAAACACTAATTTCATGGTCTATTTGGTCGGGATAGAGAAACACATCTCTCCCATTCGGCACCTCAAAAAAATCTGTAGAGAGTGGCAGTTTAACAGTCAGATCATGCAACGTTTTCAGGTTGGGAGTTAGGGAAACCAATGTTGCATCGTCAATGAGATTAGGGCGAGCCGAGGAAACTTCAAAACTCACAGGCTGTATGCCTTTTCCCTTTGATATTGCTCGCTCGGGTAACGGTTCCTGTAGTGAAAATTTGTTTGTCATCAATGTTAATTAGGAATCCAAAATCCAGAAAAGCTTATTCTTTAATTTCAAATAATTACCTCACCTAACATCACTAAATGTCCGGGCCAATGAGTGTAACCGCCTTCACCTATATCCACCAATTGCTGGCCTAATGAATTTGGCACTAGAAGAGGATAACTAACCGCATCTTCATACACACGGTCAATTACGACTTTGTAATTATGGGGCAATAACAGTGCACCGTACACCACCGTAGTAGCTTCGAACGGGTAAACCATGCCCACTGCTACAATTTTAGTTACGCCATCACAATTAAGGGTGAGACGACACGGGGTCGGCTTCTTTAGATAGTCAATACACAACAAAATAACTTTAGCTGTAAGTATTGGAATGAATTCAATACATTCAACGTCGACATAACGAAAAACTATGAATACCTTAATGTCAAGAACTAGCGGGGGATTAGTCGACTGGTGGCTACTATGAGTCGTTGGTCTGACTGAAGGACTCGCCGCAGTAGGTATTTCTCCTGTATGAAATTGCGAGGGTATTTCAATGCCATACCTTTGGAAGACAGAGGCCATCTGCGATTGCATCATATCGAACTGAGCCTACATCTAGGTAATGGTCTCTCTCCTTACTTTCTCAGTGATGCTGGCTTCCATCTCCGATTGGATGACCTTTCGAATATCCTCCACCGACATAGATCGGAAGAGCGTTCGTCTCCTTGGCTCATTAGGGCATCCATAAACGTTCCTCACACTGACGTATCCACTGAACTCCTTACTTGACTAGAGTGCTCCTCTTTGCCGAGGGCCACCGATAATATATCCCACTGTCTCTTTGGGCAAACGTTCCTTTGCTGGCATCCTCGTGCAATTGTTTCTGTTTCAAGGTTGAAAGGCAAATATGATACAGACAATCACAAAAGCTAGTTTTCTCTTGTTTAGACAAAGTATAGCATGCAGGGGGCAAAAATGTACACTTTCCGGGCTTATGCGGTACCAACTGCTCATGTATCCCCATTTCTAAGATGTCTTTTCTAAGTTTGATACCGTCTTTCATCTTTCCAAGAATATTCAATAACGTTCTGATGAGACTATCGCACACATTTTTCTCCATGTGCATTACATAGAGATAGTGTCTAACTTGCAAGTATTGCCAGTATGGTAGATCCCAAAATATAGAGCACTTCTTCCATATACTCTTCTGCGGAGGTTTTGAAGTTTTACCATACACAACAGTAACATTTTTAACCCTCTCATAAACCTCTTTTCCTGTTAAAGGCAAATGGTTGATTCGAGTCTTGGTTCTCCCATTGAAAGTTTTTTTCTTCTTTCGATACGGGTGGTCAGACGGAAGAAAGATCCGATGACTCATGAACACATTTTTCTTGTAGTTAGTCAACCAAAGATCAATCATCGCATATTCACAAACGGGGCACGCTTTAGCTCCTTTGATAGTATAACCTGAGAAGTTACCGTATGCTGGAAAGTCATTAATGCTACAAAAAATCATTGCACGTAGTGTGAAATATGATCGGCTATGTGAATCGAACACCGACACGCCTTCGTTCTACAACAACTTCAAATCATCAATGAGTAGTGCAAGGTACACATCTATATCATTTCTCGACTGTTTAGGCCCCGAAATCAACGACAACAATATTATGTACTTCCGCTTCATGCACAACCAAGGAGGAAGATTGTAACACACAAAAAGAACCGGCCAAGTGCTATGTCGACTACTCATATTACCATGCGGGTTCATTCCATCTATACATAGTCCAAGCCTAAGATTCCTATCTTCGCCACTAAATTCAGAAAACATCCCGTTTATATTCCTCTACTGGGAAGAATCGGCTGGGTTCATCTTCTTTCTCCCATCAGCATGCCATTGCATTTTCTTTGCATCATTTGCATTCGCAAACAAACGTTGAATCTAGGTATTACTGGCAGGTACCATAAAACCTTTGCCGGAGGGCCTTTCTTGTCAGTATGTTTATCGTGACTGTCATTTCTCTTATACCACGATACCCTACACTTAGGGCACACATACAAATCCTCGTACTCCTTCCGGTACAAGACACAATCATTTGAACATGCGTGTATTTGCTCAATCTCCATACCCAATGGGCACAACAATTTCTTTGCCCCGTAGGTCGAGCTAAGAAGCTCATTATCATCGGGAAGCATGTCTTTTAAAAGTTCCAACAACCCTGTGAAACTCCTGTCACTCCATCCATTCTTTGCTTTCAAATTATACAATTTAAATAGGGCAGACAGCTTTGTAAACTTATTACATTCAGGAAACAATGGCTTTTCGGAATCAAGGAACAAGCCGTCAAAAATGTACGGAGTCTCAGAGAAATCATCTTCTATATCACACATCATTTCGTCAATCCGGTCATTCTGGACATCATCATTATCTTCTTTTGCCAGATTAATTTCATCACTCCTGTTTACCGTGTTCTCCCCTTGAGCATCCTCATTGACACCAGTGCTAGCCGTTGGAAATAAATCCTCACTATGCCAAAACCACTACGTATAATCTTCGTTAAAACTATGCCTAATCAAATAGTGCTTCACTTCCATGTAACTACGATATTTTTGCAAATTCTTACAATCGCTGTGGGGACATACTATCAGTTCTTCCCGTTTCCTTTTTCTATTATCCTTTGCAAATTTTATAAACTCTTCAACCCCTTCTAAATATTCTAGTGTGGTACGTCTCCCATACATCCAACTCTGATCCATATATATCTCACAATTGACCAATATAAAGATATTCAAAAATGAATTACTTCTGTTTAGCTTGTTATTTTTTCTCACTTATTGAATATATTGATACGTTATTTTATTTTCTTAATTTATTTGGCCAATAATACTTGTTAATTACATATTAATTCTTATAGCACTAATATTAATCTATGTATAAATATCTTTCCATAAGCCTCCAATCTCAAATTTCATAAATATCTACCTAAATCATATATGCCCAACACAATGTATAAATATATATTTTTATATTTACCTAAATCATAAATACCCATAACAATGTATACATATATATACATATATTTAGCAAAAATATATCTACATATATAACAATATATAACAAAAAAATTCCGATCTTTTAACAAAAAATCATAATTTAACAAATTAACAATAAAATCACATATAACAAAAAAATATATTTAACAAAAAATCATAATTTAACAAATTAACAAAAAATCACATTTAAAAAAAATATATTTAACAAAAAATCACAATTTAAAAAATTAACAAAAAAATCACATATTACAAAAAATATATTCAACAAAAAATCATAATTTAACAAATTAACAAAAAAATTACATATAACTAAAAATATATTTAACAATATATAAACATATATACCCATCTTTACCAAATTTAACAAAGACCCTAAAATTCATAATTTCAAATTCCAAAATAAATATCTCTTCACACAATAAAACCAATTTTCTCATTACAATATATAACAAAAAATTTGACAATTTAACAAATTAACAAATAATCATATATAACAATGTATAAATATATACACATCTCAACCAAATTTCACAAAAACCCTTAATATCATAATTTCTAGCCAAATCCAAACTAAATCCAAAATCTAAAATCCTAAGCTAAATCCAAATTCCTACCTTTGCAACAAGTTTGAAAATATGGAGAAAAAAAGCAGTGCACTTCGCCCGCTGTCCGCTGCGCCGTCGCTCACCGTCCGCCGCTGCCTTCGATCGATTTTCACCTTAAAGTACCAAGAAATCAGTGGCCATGAATCATAATACCCAAAAATATGAAGAAGATGGAAAATCGAATGACATTACCAAGAAGTTGAGCCCGCCAGCCACCGTGTCGTTACCGCAGCCGCCGCTCGCTGTAAGGGTTCCTTGGGTGGAGATATAGGAAATTTGGGGTCGATATGTGGGGAAGAAATTTTCGCAATGCGATTCAACCTGAAAACGGGCCTCGAGTTAAACTTCAAATGGGTTTTTTGTGCGTGAAAGTTGGTTGAAATTCAATTTGCCGAATGGCGTTCAAAACGGGTATGAGCAGAATGTTTCAACTGGTGTTTTGCGAATATGTTAAAAGGAAATGGGCGTCCGTCCCAATCTTTGTTATTTTGGGGCGTCGGTCTCATTGTGGGACCAACGCCTAAGAACATAAGTTGACATGGGCTTGCCCCGTCGGTTCTTAAAAAAGGACTGACGCCTATTGTTGAAAATTAATTTCAATTTTGCCACCGTGTTTTGTTTACAATTCCTTTCTTCCAAAAACTGACGAGTAATTTCAATTTTTTATGCAATTCTGTAGTAGTGAAAGACGCCCCTTGAATAGTGAAGCTCTAGCTCAAGAGGTGGATAAGCTCATGGGGAACAAGTTCATACGAGAAGCTTTATATTCCCAAATGGGTGGCCAACCTAGTTCTCGTTAAGAAAAGTAACAGGATCTAGCTAATATGCATTGATTTCACTGATCTAAACAAACTCTGCAAAAAGGATAGCTTTCCACTACCTTGGATCCATCAAATGGTAGACACAACAGCAGGTCACAAACTTTTAAGCTTCATGGACGCATACTCCGGCTATCATCAAATAGCAAAGTTTTGAAACAATGAGGAACATACCTCATTCATAACTAGTAGAGGCCTGTACTTCTACAAGATGATACCTTTTGGGCTAAAGAACACTGAGGCTACCTACTAGCGTCTTGTTAATTCAATGTTTAAGGATCAGATCGGAAAAACCATAGAGGTCTATGTTGACGACATGCTTGTCAATAGTCTACAAACTGGGCACCATATTACCTTCCAGGTCTTAAGGAAATATAACATGTAGCTCAATTTGAAGAAGTACTCCTTTGGTGTCGTATTTGGAAAATTCCTGGGATTTATGGTAAATCAGTGGGATATTGAGGTCAACCGTGAGAAAATAAAAGTTGTGCTAAAGATGGAACCTCCAAAATCTGTCAAGAAAGTCCAGCGCCTCATGGAAAGGGTTGCAGCTTTCATTCACTTCATCTCCAGGTCTGCAAACAAATGCAAGCACTTCTTTGAGGCCATCAAGAAGTCCAAAGAATTCAGATAGACAGAAGGTTGCCAAAAAGCTTTCGAGGAGCTGAAGAAACACCTTTCTTCTGCTCCATTGTTGGCAAAACCAAAACAAGGGGATATTTTGTACTTATGCTTAGCCATTTCTGAATCCTCAATTAGCGCGGTTTTAGTCAAGGCCGAAGGAGGAACTCACTTACCCATCTATTACATTAACCATGCGCGACATAACGCTGAGCTCAGGTATCCCCTTATGGAGAAGCTCGCCTACGCCCTGGTGATTGCATCCAAAAAGCTCCATCCATACTTCCTTGCCCACACTATTGAAGTCTTAACCAATGCACCTTTAAGGCAGGTACTACAAAAGCCAGACCTGTCTGGTTGCCTAGTTAAGTGGTCTGTTGAGCTCAGTCAATTTGACCTGCGCTACAAGCTAAGGACTGTTATCAAAGGGCAGGCCCTAGCTGACTTCATTGCCAAGCTAACCCCGTCGCTCCTAGACCAGGAGATAGAAGAAGTTCCAGCCTAGGAGTTATTTGTGGACGGATCTTTAATAGGTCAGGCTTCAGGAGCAAGGATTGTCTTGGTAAGCCCATCAGGACAATGCCACTGCCAAATAATCAAATTTAGATTCACAGCTACTAATAATAAGGCACTAAAAAAACTGATTATCAGGAGTGACTCTCAGCTCATTATCAACCAAACTAGCGGTGTGTATGAGGTCAAAGGGGAAAAGCTCTCCCAATACCAAGAAAAATTGACGGCTGAGCTGAAAAACCTTTAATGATTTGAGATCTTAAGGATCCTAAAAGCTGTGCAGATGTGTTGTTAAAGCTCGCCACAAGTAAAAGTGCTGGCGAACTTAGTAGTATCCCTATCGGAGAGCTCTCAAACTCAGTAATCGACAGAACCAGTATTATCTCGATGGAAATTGAGTAAGTTAACAATTGGATAGATCCTATCGTCCAGTTATTATGGGAGGGAGTAGCCCCCAGGGAGTGGAAGCCAAGCTGAAATATTAAGCAGCTAGGTTCACCCTAGTCGAGGGGAAGTTATACAAAAGGAGCTTCTCAGGACCTCTTCTAAGATACCTTACTCCAGGAGAAGTAAAAATTATGTTAGAAGAAATTCAATCGGGAATACGCGGTAATCATCTAGGCAGCTTGTCCCTAGCCAAGGCTGAGGAAAGATGTAATTGAATTCCCAAAGTCTTGCGACAAATGCCAAAGGTTCGCTCCACTCATTTGAAGCCCGCCTGAAGAGTTGACCTCAGTGACAAGACCTTGGCCTTTTGCCAAATGGGGAATCGACCTCATAGGTGCACTTCCAAAAGGAAAGGGAGGAACTCAGTACCTTATAGTGGCTGTCGATTACTTTACTAAGTTAGTAGAAGGTGAAGCTATGGCAACGATCACAGCGTAGAAAATCACAAGCTTTATCGGGAAGTCAATTATTTGTAGATTTGGGGTGCCTCACGCCATAGTTACAGACAATGGAAAATAGTTCAACAACTTCAATTTCTGAACCTTCTGTGAAGACCTAGGAATAAAGAACTTTTACTCCACTCGTCACTACCCACAGGCAAATGGACAGGTCAAAGCCATCAACAAAATCTCTAAGCACACTCTGAAGACCAGATTAGAAGCTCTAAAAGGTACATGGGTTGAGGAGCTACCTATGGTCATATCGAATGACCTGTAGGACTGCAACAGGTGAAACCCCTTTTATGCTAACCTACGGGACTGAGACAATAGTCCCAGCTGAGCTTGAGGTCCCAACTCCCAGAGTCCTATGCTTCAATGAGGAAAGGAACAATGAGCTCCTTAATAATGAACTCGACCTCCTCTATGAAAGGAGAATTATGGCTGAAATAGGAAACACGGCCTACGAGCAAAGATGTGCAAAATTCTACAACTCCAAGGTCAAAATGTGTAGGTTTGAGGTTGGGGACCTAGTCCTCGACAAGGTCTTCCTATCATCAACGGAAGCGGCCTTTGGAGCCCTTGGACCTACTTGGGAAGGACCTTACAAGATGAGAAGAGTTCTTTCTAATAGGGCATATAGGCTCGAAAACATGGAAGGAACTGAACTCACACACCCTTAGAACGCTGAACACTTGAAGAAATATTACCAATAGAAGATTGTCATCTTTTATTTTTATCTATGTACCGGGTGATGACGCAAGCAACTGATAAACAAAACTTAGAGTCCACGCGACCTCAAACTTTCAAAGTCATTGCTAAAACGACCTAACACATGTATTTATCAAATGAAATACAAACTCCTTCTAATAGCAACTTTCATTAAGCCAGAAGCGACCTAACAACCACACGAGCTGGTGGTTAAAAAATTAAGCGTTCTAACCGGTTGAAGGGTTCACTTCAACCCCACGGCTTAACAAGATGAACTTAAAATGAGGTTGCTCAAATTTACTATTGGTCGAACTTAGCTAAGTTTGAATACATACTCAACTCAACCTTTGCCTTTGTTCTGTTAACACAAAACCCGAATTCAATACCCCACGAGCTTACACCTCATTACTTGAAATGATAGTCAAACAAGCTTATTTAATTGCATGGTTTTGATAGTGCTACTTTAGTTTAAGTATGACATCACACGAGCTTAAGATGTCATTACTAGCGATGATTATTGAGCAAGCTTGTAAATTGTACGACCAAACTAATAAGAAAAAAGACAACACTTCTCGAGATGATTCTTAGAAAACAAAAGATTTCTCATTAATAGACTTGTGGAGGTACAGAGAAGAAATAACAAAATATTACAAAAAAGACTTCAGAGTTTAAGCCTAAGCTTGAGGAGCTAAGCTTTCAAGGGCTGATCCTTCAGGGACTGGGCTTTCTGGAGCTGAGCTAGCAGTAGCAGCTTGGCCTTGAGTAACCTCAGGGGCTTCATAAGCCACAACGATGGTCTCATATGGAGTGGCCTCGTCCTCCTCATCGTCAGAGCTCTCCAGGTCATAATCTTTCTTCAGTTGGGGCGACCTGAGCGTTAAGGAAATCCAGGTTATACTCAGGTCAATTTTTCTCAACATCAGAAATAACGTCAGAAGTGATCTCAATAAACAACCCCTTCGTATGACTCTTGAATTCATCAAAAGCCTTGTATTTGGCTACACCCTCCTCATACCTTACGGGGTTAGTAGGTTAACCTCACCATTCCAGCTCTTGCTCAGCCTGGTCGAGCTTCGACCTTTTTGTGGCCAGTAGGTTCTCCAGGTCTTCATTCTTCTTCTTTAACCTCTCCAACTTGGCTCTAAGGTGAGTGGCCTCATCCATAGAGACAGTGAGGTCCTGCACTTTGTCATGGAGAGCTCTCTCAGCCTCTCCCTGAGCTTTAGCCATCTTTTCAGAGTTCTCAGTTTCTATGGAACAGTTAGCCGAGAGTTACCGCACCCAGTCAGCTATGTGAGTCTCCAGGATAAACATATGAGCTGTCAACGTCACCGCTGAATGAATGAGATCAACTGTTGCAAGGGATTTAGCATAGCCATCGCACTTTTTCGACCAATCTTGAGGTGTGTTGATCATAGTATCCATAACTAGAGGGGGCAGCTTCATCAGATCAGCCTTCTAGGGCTTCCTCATCATGCTATATCTGAGCATAGCTTTAGGATGTTTAATTTTGGATTATTCCGTCTGGGCAAGGTGAGCTGGATGGGCTGGCAGAAGTAGGTCCTCGGCGACAACTGTAAGAGAACCTTTCCCCTTGGATGCTGCAGAGCTAGAAGGGGTGGGAGATCGAGCGCTTTGAAGAGTTGAATCGCGAGGAACCTCTCTTCGTTTCGGTTCAGGCTCCTGAATAACAATCCCAGAATGAGGGAGTTTCCTTTTGCCTGCAGCCATTTCTTTCTCTTTCTTCTTTTCCTCCTTTCTCTTCAGGGCCTTAGTAACTTGCTCTGCACTCTTTATCCTTTTCTTCTCTACTTCTCAAACAGCTCAATTTTGAGGCTTAGACAAATGCCTTTTCCCTGCATGAAACGAAAAGTATCAGCTCGGTGAAATGAAATACTCGAGTTAAAATGGGCAAACTATGCCTTACAATTATTTGGATTTTGGGAAAGGTCCTCTCTTTCGCTCACTGAGAAACCATACTTGATCAATTTCCCTTCTTCAATAAGGTCGTTCGCCTGACAGAAGTCTTCGTAGATCTCAACTACTGTATTTACTTGCTCATCGAAGGGAGGTCTCAACAACAGGCCTCGTTTAGTGCCTGCAAAGGAAGATGAATGATTAAAATTAGAATAACCAGGTTAAAAGAAAAAATGACCTAAACTATTACTTATTATAGTAGTTGTATACAGTCCGAACTCGGACTTCTCCATCTCCTGGAACTCACGGGGTTAGCCATTCACCTCCAGCCCAAAACCAATGGTCCTTCCAATCTTGGACTGACTTTGAGACCCTCTTTATCAGGTTCCCCCAAGGATGGATTCCGCCAGCTTTAGGGTGGGTTGAGATGTAATAATACCAGCCCTTACTTCTCGTACTGGTTTTGAGATGGTAATAAGTCACAAAATCCTTAGGGTGAGGTAACTCATACCCGCTCTCCCTCCACAGCACTAAGAAGCCAATCTTCCGATCTTTACCCATTTGGAAGAATCTGTGTGGACGCGAGGTCCAGGTACGCCAAGAATTTAGCCACTACATGAGGTATAAGGAGCCTGAAACTAGCTCAATCATACAGGTGTTTACAGCCACACAGCCCTCAAGGGGGCAATAAGCTCGCTTCCCTTTATAGAGCACCACCTTAAATCTCTGCCTGATTTTGTACAGGTCGTCATGCTTGATTTGGGATCGAATATGCTGCGTACCCCAGGTCCTCCACAGGAAGAGGCCTACCACTAAGACCTGCCGGAGCGGGCCTAATAGTGTAGCCAATCCTGGCCACTGTCACCTCTGCCAATAGGAGAGCCTGGAAAGGAACATGGCTCCCCTAGTTTGAGGTCATTGTCTCTTCCTTCTCATCCCAATCAATGTCATACCCCTAGTTTTTCGACACTTCCTTTTTCTCCGACCAGTCGACTTGAACCCCTACTTGCTTAGATTCAGTCCCCTCGACATCTTCCCCTAGACTCACTATTTCTGGCCATAGTTCAAAAAATATGGTTGAAAGAAGCTTATGCGCGAAGAATCCCCTAATTTTCTAGTAAAGATCGAAGCTAATCTATCAGTCCTAAGGGAGCAAGAATTAAGGATATTATCTTTTTGTGAAGGAAAAATAACTGTAGCTTGAGGAAAAACTTTTGAGAAAGCTATCAGGGAGCAAAACAAACTTCGCGGGCTGAATGAAAGAGAAATTTGTAGAGAAAGCTTGAAATCAGGTATAGAGGAAAAATGAAATTGGAGGAGTTGAGAGGTTTATGTAGGCGAAGGGGAGTGGAGCGGTGTGCCCTCGGGAATATAAGGGAGACATCAATCATTAAAGCTAATGGACGGTTTCTCTTTCCGAAGTCTGCGCACCGTCCAAATATAGCCGCGTGGCACGCATAGCACAGAAGTTTCTGGAATTCAAAATTCAAATAATGGTTGTAGCATACGCAACAAGTTGGCGGGCTAGCAACTTTCAAGGTCGCTTCTTCTTCTAGCTCAAAGCAATACCCTTGAGGGGCATTTGTTTATACCTAAAGTATTAGGTCGCAGTCAATGAACTCCAGTTCAAATACCTAACCTACCAGGCCATGAGCTGGTAGCCCATCAGTGCATGTCCACGATCTATCATGTCACGACCTTGACAAGCTCAAGGCCTTCAGGTTGGAGGTCACAACCTCCGTAATCCAGGTCGCTCACCCAGTGACCTGGTATATCTTTATGTATACGCTTCCACAAGGTCAACTCGTGAGGTCGCTCGTTCGAAGCAGTTTGAATCACCATACGACCTCGTAAGCAATTTAACCACAGTGCAACTTGCAGGCCAACTTTCATGCCTTATCACATAGAGATGATGTGACAGCCGCATTTAATGTAAAGTTAGTATTTGTCTTCCCTATGCAACAACTAGCTTGTATCTAGTCAAAAAAACCTAACACTTAGCTCCAACTAAGTATGCTCACAAGGCTTTCCATTGGTCAAACATTTAATGTATATAATCATTACATATCAATTTGCCTACTATAAATAGGAGAAGATCCCACGTAATAAAGGATTCTCCCCTCATTTGCAACCTTCTTGTCTTCTACATCTTTATTTCTCTTATTTATTTCTCTCTACAAGTCACCAACTACACCATACGTTCTTCATTTATTACTCAAGTAAATTCAAACACAAGCTTTCTGCGTAAACAAATTCAATTCTTGAGTCAATGCAAAATTTGGCAAGAAAAAATCACAATAAATACTACAGTAAAGATTAATACAATGTTATAAATACAAACTAGATTATCACCTGTGTGTTGCACGGAAAGATACTAAATCAAATCATATCTAACATTAGTACGAAATGTTAAGTAATGTATGATTAATCATATTAAACTATAATGTTTTAATTATCTTGTTGTTAACTAATAATTACTATGTGTTTACTTGATATGGAATGCTATTAAGTGACTTTAATAGAAGTTGCAAAAAGACTTGACAAACTTGATACCCATGGGTACCTGATCATATTAAGATAGGGAATAGCCGACTAAATAGGTAATTCGGTCGGGGATGAAATAAAAAAATCGACCCGTCTTAACAAATGTATCGAGGAAGGGTATGATAATTTTTACTCGTACCCGACCCATTTACCTTTTTTTGGACAAAAATGAAAATATTTACTAAAAACTCTAATGGTTTGAAAAGTAAAAAGATGATAAAACTTATCAAGAAAGCTTAGTAATTTCAATTGTAAATTTAATGTTTAGAATACTATAAATATATTTAAATTGGCTAATAAACAGGTAATATTAATTACATGTACTATCCCTTCCCTGACCCGTCTCCGATTTAAGTGGGGATGTGAAAAAAAAATTGATATGTACGTTAATGGGTATAGCATACCGATCCCAACTCGACCCCTTATCATTCTTATATCTCAGGTAATTTTATTTTTCTACGTAACTATACTGTGAATTTTATAAACTATAAAGCATTAATTAAACTATATATGTCATATACAAAAGAAGTAACATAATAATTAACGATTTGATTTAAAAGCATATAAACAATAATTAAAAATTAATGCATCAACTAAAGATTAAATAGTTTAATACAAATTACGAAATACTTCCTAGATAAGATATACATATTAAAAAAATTTTAAATTAAAAAATCCAAAAATATTGAATATAAATTAATCTAACAAAATATTTAAGATGATAAGGTACATCCAACAAAATATTTAATCAAAATATTTAAAGATACGAATAGACAAGTATCATAATTCTTAACTAATTGAAAAAATAGAGAAATATTAATTTATAATGTACCGCAGAATCTACTTAACATTAAAAAATGTTTAAAATATCCTCACTTGAGATAGTTTTGGCTGAAAAATTGCGGTACAAAGGTATCACGGACTAATCTGCTTTTATATATATATATATATAGATTCTTCCATGGAAAGTTTTACAATATATTAGTTTCGTCATAATAATTGATTAATAAGAGTGTAATAAATAGAGTGCAATATTTTAGTTTTACAATATTTTAATTTCTTCTCAACATTTTAATATATTGTGATTAATTAATAGAGTGCAATAAATGGGGTGTAATAAAAAAGAAAGGGCAAATTGGGAATTAAAAGAAATTATAGGGGTAAAGGTAGAACCCAAATATTTTACAATGATTCCACCTTTTATATATTAGTGATTAAACAATTTTTTAAAAAATTACTTTTTAATAATTTAGAAATGACTTTTAAAATGATTAAACAAGTTTCAAGTATTATTTCAAAAATCATTTGATTAACTACTCTTCAATGATACAGTTCACGTGATTAAGAATGGCATTCAAAATATATATTTTACGTTCCTAATTTGCCCTTATTTAATGAGTAGAATTTAAAATTGATAGTTTTAACTAAGTTTAAATTAAGGTAAATTAGTAAAATAATATAATTTTAGACTTCTTAATAAAGAAAAAAAATTATATAATTGTGACATGTCAAAAAATAACATGTACTATATAATTGAGACGGAGAGAGTATCTCATTTGTTTAATTCCATGGGAACTAGAAAATCATTTAAAAATGATTTTTAAAATGATAGGAATTTTATCTTAGTTAATAATAATCAGATCATCCAATTTCATTGGATCAAAGTCACGCCTCACCTGTTTAGCATGACGAGTTGTATAAGACTACAAGGTATAGGCTTGAGTGTATAGACAATTCTCTTTCTGTCAACTTTAAGACAAACTTGTTCAACACGCGAGTCGTTGCTGGACATAGACAAAGTGTTTAGCAATTGTATAAGATTATAATATGGATTATAATATATCGTATAACATTATTTCATTGGTTTCACTTTTTTCAAAAAGTCAAAAAGTAAAAGTCAAGCCGTAATTATTTACAGATCGGAAAAACAACTAATAAAATAATTTCACATCACATATTATAACCCAAATTATAACAGCATCTCCAATGAGGTAGTCTAAGTTTTGGGTGTTGTAGAGAAGAGAAATAGATAGAGATTGATTATTTTAATTGAATGTTTGTGGAAAGAGGTGTAGGAGATCGGAGAGGGAAAAATGAAAAAGAAGTGAGAGATAGATATAAATTCAAAAATAATAATAAAATAGTAGTATTGAAGTTTTGGATGAAGGTCTAGATTTGGACTTTACACGGATTACGAGGGAGGAAAAGAAGTAGTGTAAATGAGAAGAAAGTGATTAAAAGAAAAAATTAAAATAAAATAGGAAACATGTGGACCGTTTAAATTTTTTGAGTGTGTCTCTCTCTTAGAAGACTTTGGTGAAGGACCATGAGCATTGAAGATACTCTAATCGAATCCCTTGCCAAACACTTTCTAGATAGATGCAGTACAAAATAAAGAATTTAAAGGAAAATTTTGCAAGAAAGTAACTCTGAGATCTATCACTTAAGAGCTTGTTTGATCCCATTTATTCTCTCAATTTATAAATTTACCTACTAGATCGATTTGACATTTAATTTGACAACTGTTCAATTACAATCACATATTTCACACTCTTTTATATTTTTAATAAGCATTCTACTTCCCTCCTCATTATAAATTCCTCTAATAAATAAGATCAAACAAACAGTTTCATGAAATAGTCTTAGAAAAGCCCAGGGACAAAACATTAATAAATCAATGAAACGTCTCGCCATTCTACTTCTGCCAAGGTATGATTTCCCTCGATCGGACACATGGCACCAAATTGCTAAATTACAATTTTGTCCTTTTCCATCTAGTTTCCCTTTGATCCAATAATATATATATCGTAGGTACACTATTCATCTATAAATTGTATTACCGTTTAGTGAGTTGAGACGTGTTATACCCTCTTGTTGTCTCGAAGGAGTAATAAATAGTGCTCTAGATGTACAAGAAGATCACTTTTCAGGAAATTATTTTGTCAAAAGAAAAAAAAAAAAAAAAACTGAAAACGATGCAATTATGATGTAAGGCAGAGGTGTACAAGGTGACAAAACACAGACAGGGTTGCAAAAACTTTCCGACAATGACCAAAGCGTCGGGCCATCCGGGCACGTGACCGTAGATATATAAAAAATATAAAAGTACACGCTGACCATCGAGACTGGGGTCAACTCATCATCACTGACATCCTTTTCTTAGGGGTTGTTTGATACTCTTTATATTTCTGTTTAGCGTCCCACCTACCACTGATTTGACTATTGATTTGACTACTTTTCATCTATAATCACAAATTTCAAACTTACATTAAATCTACACCATTCATTTCACCTCTTTATAATTTCTCTTTATAATTCAATTTGGATAAATAGCTTCAAACAATCCCTTAGTTTCTATTCCTTACTGTTTTACACGTGTTAATTAGGAGCTCCGCGTACAAGCCGGGCCCGATTCTATTCACCAAACCATGGAGATTTTACTGTATACGTCTCTTGAGTCAGATTAAATATGTTTTTTTTATTAACAGTCGGGTTTTATACTTAGAGTCTGATTTGACTCAATAGAAATCAATAAAATTTACTTATGCACTTGTATTTTTTAATAATAAAATTTTTTATTTAAATTTATGCTTGACCCGTGATTTACTCCGGATAATAAACTAACCATTATAATAATAGCATATATCCCATATAAGAAGTTACACAAATTTAAATTAAAAAAAAAAAAAGTTATACAAATTTAGAGCAATAGATTAAAGCGATTAAATAATGCAACATTTAATTGATATGCGAAGAAAAGTTAAAACAGATGCAGCATTTGATGTTGAACTCTTAACATCACGAGCCAATAAAACCTTATGATTTATTTAGGGAAAAATAATGCGAGTGTTACAAGCCAAGTCAACTCCTAGTTGGATTTATCCAATTTCTAATCTCTCACATGTGCGCTGCAAAAGAATTTCATAAATAATAATAATAAGCAAACCTCAAATAAATACAAAATATCTATACGGCTAAAAAGACAAAAAGGATTAATTTGATATATCACCAGTACTCATTTGAAATTATACACTAATTTTGAATTAATGTTCCCATGTATGATACTTTATGATAAGGTTGCCATTTTATTTTATGACCTTTCAGAAACACCATTCTTCTTGGGTGAATATGTGGGTTGGAGAGGACGTAAGTAGTTGAATATACCTCCTCCTTGAATGGGCTTATCCTACGGATGCCAAACTCTGCGATAATTTCATAATCATTAAGGTTTAAGGAAATAATAATTGTAGATTGAGAAATTAGAAGTGTAATCACTTTAGTAGGGTTGAATGATCTAAGAATTGCATAAGTAGAGGGATAATGCCATACTTACAAAACTTTAATATCGGCTCATAATAAGAAGTCTAAAAGTCCTGATTAACAAGAAACATTCGAGTCTTACATTAGAAATGAAGTGTTGCCGATCCCATCAATCACTTTAATTTGAATTTTAAACTTTCTCGAAGTCTCATGGTTTATTACAGTCTAGTGATTGACAAAAATTTTCAACATTTACAAAAACTACTTGAGATAGTAGGCATTGCAATCAACAAACTCCTAAGATTGCTATCTCTGTTGTAGTAGTAGTCTAAAATTTGGATATTTGGGAATTCACTCCATTGAGTGAATTATTTCATTCGTCAGCCTTGTCTATATGTGCAAGGATTGTACAATTCTGAAAGATACCAGCAACACGTATGTGTCCTTCCTATCTCTGAAATCCCTAAAATTTGGGATAACAAAAATACAGCTGTACAAACTTTGTCATCACATTAATCTGACACAGAACAATACTTTAAGGACCAAAGGAATAAATAATAATATACAATGCAGAATTGTCATTTCCCTGAATCACGTTTTTGATAAATGTTTAGCATCTTTAACTGTAGTGATCACACTTCATAGTAAAAAATAGGTTTGACACTTTATTCTCTTCCTTTTTTTTTTTTTTCTTCGCATGATAGACACCACCAACGGTCCCTCTCAATTGATACAATTGTACTATAAATCCAATTACTACCAAGCTAATGAACATAGAAAATTTGCTAATGACAATATACAAATTTCAATTATATAATCGCGAACACATCCTAGCAATTTAAATACCACTAAATCAACGCAAAAAAAAAAAAAAAATAGATAACATCCCAAATGAACACAATTACCTCATTTGACTCTCGGAACTCCTTAATATTTTTAAGGTAATTTACATATAACGTCCTCAACCTTTCAAATTTTAATAGATTTCATCCGCAATCTTTATTTTTAGTCCCGTGGGTTCTTAACTTTTAAGAAAATCTCTCTCAAAGCCCTCAATAATGGTGCCGTCTATTTTGGCTGTTAACTCCTTGTAAAATGACTACTTTGCCCTCAACTTGTAATTAAACCAAAAAATAAAGGAAATAAATAAATAAATATTTTAAAATTCTAAATACCATCACCCAGTTACATTGTGCAATTATTCTGTGCGAGTAATGCTATTCAGTATCACTAGCGCTTGGTACCATATCAATGTGTCATTAAATAATAAGTTGAATCACGTGGATTCTTTATTCGAGCATGCATTTAATTTTACTTATCATTTAATGTCAGATTGATTGCTACTTAGACTAGTGCCAAAAACCAATAATGCTATATAATATTATTCTGCGCCGTATTGTCTTTGGCGATTATTCATAACATTAAACTCTGCTAAAATTTTATCAATTACAAAACATATATATGGAAATAAATTCAATATATCAGTTGCATATTTATTCTCACCAAACAGCTATTTCTGGTACAGCCATTATTGAGCGAATGACTTGAATGCATACACCTGCTTTGGAAATGATTCATTGTGGGATTTATTTCTTCTATCAGATTGAAAACTTTGCACGCCCTTTATGTCCAGGAGATTGCAATTAAAAAACTAAAATACATAATGTAAAGCTGATACAATCATAAAAACACACAAAGAAATCATATAATCAACTCTACCAATCTCCGCCGAAAGCGTCAAATTGGCGTCATATAATCAACTCTACCAATGGCTAGAATCTTCCAATCGCCGCCAGAAACATCAAGAGGCCCAATCGCTGGAGTCTTCCAGTGGCCGCTGGAAACGTTAGGGTGCCAAATCGACGGAATCTTCCTCAAATAGTATTATTTTGAGGAAAATTGATAATAAATAGTATTATTTTGTATTCCTAGGAAGTCCCAGTGGAGATGGATGCCTCCGTTGTTTATGAAGCCCTTCGCTCTAATTCCACTTACATCTCTCCCTTTGGGCTGATACTAGATGATTGACGTTCCTTGATGTTAGAACCCGATGTCATAGGGTTCACTTGTATTAGACGATTTGCGAACCAAATTGCTCACACGCTTGCTCGGCGGCTGTTTTTATGACAGATCCTAATATGTGTTTTAATTTGCCTCTTATGTTAATTGATGATGTACTATCTCTCGATTCTCTTAATGAATAAAATCCCTTTCTTCAAAAAAAAATACATTCATCATACCTTTAAAAAAAAAAAAACCATCATAGAGTTCAAATTGATGGTCACAAACTTGTAATTTAATAACGGCTAACTTTAAAAAACTCCCTTTCAATAAAAAAATAATAAAAAAATCATGAATATACCGTCATTGATGACCTCCAAAGTTTTTGTTTTGAATTTTTATAGTTTTCACCAATAACCAAATCTCTCATATCTCAAGGATCAAGGGACTGTCCGAGTGAAAAAGGACCTGACCTTTTACCGGAGTGATTCGGGTTCGAATCCCACCATCCCCTCCCCCATCCCCCTTTGTAATAAAAAAAAAACAAATCTCTCATATCTCATTTAGTTGAGTCCACGTTACTTCTCAATTTAGTCTGTCACGATTAATTTAATTTAGTTTTATTTTATTTATTGACTTAAAATTAAATAATTAATTACCCTATTTTAAGACAATTATTATATATAATAATTAGTCTTACATTACATATTGTTATTGATTAATTCTTTTTATATAGTAAATTTTACTATTTTTTATATTTATTTATTATTTATTTTATTAACTTACATATTTTTTAATTTATAAATAATTTTAGCTAATAATTTGTAAAATAAGAATGATATATAAACATTAATTCTTTTTGAAAGTGATATATGTATATATATATATATAACACTAATTAACGTTATTAAAAAGTGTTAATTTTGCACAAAATGAAAAGACAATTACAATTTTAAAGAGAGTAATTTTAGAGAGACTTGTATTTATAACATGTAACTTTTTCATGTTACCGTAATAGAGGAAGTTGAAAATTATTGAAAATTTAATGTGTATTTAGAGGACTATCTAAATTTTTCCCCTTGTTAGATTTCTTTCTCTTTCTTGTGACTTGATCATTGTTCTTACATCTTTATTAAGTTGATAAAATATACTACATTCATCCCATAAAGATAGTCCACTTACCATATTGAGCATACCTTTAATTTTCCATTAACATGTATGCCCTTAATTAATGTACTACATCCGTCCCACAAAGATGATTCAATTTTCTTTTTTCGTCCATACCAAAATATGCTGCAATTTCCTTTTTAAAAAGAAGTTAAAATGTTAGTTCTCTTATATGTCCTTATTTAGTGTGCGTGTTTATTAAAAAAATAGAATTATTAAAATTGAATAATTAATAAATGAAATATTATAATAGATAAATTTTCCAATACACTTAAATGAACTTTTTTTAATTAAAATAAAAAAGGAATATGATATTCTTTTTGGACGGAGGTAGTATTTGTTATTACTCCACATTAACTGCTTATGCATTAGAAGTATTTTCAAACAATTAATGAAACATAAAGATATATATGTAAAAATATAAGTAAAATTTAATACTTAAACTATATTAACCATTATTTCTTAATATGGAAAAATAACTATTGAACTATCTTTGTGGGACGGAAGGAGTATAAGTATAGTAGTGCAAATTAATCTTTTCTGTTATCATATATTTGAGAAAATTATTCTCTTATTCAGTCGCAGGGAATTAAAATTGAATAACTTTTCCAAAAAAAAAAATTTTTTTGAATAAATTAGTAAATAAATAAATGAAATAAAATACAATTCGTACGATAAATAAACTCTAAATTTTATTGAATTCAAAAAACTCTAGATTTATTATTCGAATAATCTTTTCATATCAGTAACTGATATTATATTGTATTACTATTTGTTGCCATTACAATACCAAACATCTGGCTTTTGAAACCGGCTAAAATCTAGATGTATAATGTTCACATATAAATGAAGCTAAAGCAAATAGATAATGATAGAAACTAGCAGAGAAGGAAAAGGATAGCTCAAGAAGTATTATCTTGATTAGTTAAAGCCAATTTAGAATCCACTCAAGAACATACTTAATTAAATTAAATTACGAAAAGATATATAAATGTAAAAAATAAAATAAAAGATTCTAAAAAGGTGCAAATAGTGACGAATAGTCAAACTGAACCGAGGACACTTTTTGAGTCTGGTTAACAAATTAAACTTTGGTTAAAGCATAAAATAAAATAGCTTAAAGTATGATTAAACGATAAGCCAAACTTCAATCACAGATAATTAGGCTTGCTGCCTTTCCAGATTTCAATAACGTAAAATTGAAAAATACAGAAGAAAACAGTTAAATTCGAAAAGTTTTCAAAGTTTTGTTAAAATGATAACGAGATAAACGTGGACCATTAAACCAGCAGTTGACTTTACCTAAAGTCAAGCTCCAGAATCATTGTAGTTGACATATGGTTGAAAATAATAGATTTATTTATGATTCTCTTAAAAGGCTTCAGGCACTAAATGTCTACTAGTATAAAAATATTAGATTAGTAATGTAATATAATATTAGTGGCTGACGTGGACAGATCACCTTCCCACAAATGAAAATTTTTAGTAATTGGGTTTTCTTCAATTATTAATGGCTTTTATGTACAAAAATAAACTTAAGTTTGTCCGACGTATAACTGGTTTTAATTTTGCACATGACGAAGCAAATAATCAATCCGTATTTCTTTAATGAATTGATTGATTGTACAATAAATCTATTTGTACATACAATCTTTACTTAATCTTTTACATACATATATGTGGTCATGTGATGATATTTGACTTGAATTCGATGTGTTGTGTAAAAAAATGAAATCTTATAAAGTTTCTGTGCGTAAGAAATTAAGTAAACTATTACCTACAAATAGAATTACTCTTGATTGTAATAAATTAATTTATTGAGATGTGGTTAGATTAGATGTTCCAGCATATGCAACGTTTGGATTTTAACTTAATTGAAACAAATTACTGGATATCAAACGCATCCTTATTTATGCTCTCAAAATTTTTAATATACCCTAATAAGGTTATGTTAATATGCCCATGTATCTGTGTGATCATACATAGGTGGTTGATTTAGAAAGGTTGAGATCGATTTCAACCACACATATATTACAACATTAACATGAGGTATATTAACATATGCTCATGAGAAGGAATGACTTGGTGGTGGGATTTCTCTATATGGCACTGATGAAGTCTTCAAGCAACACAAACATACCAGAACAAACAAGTTGAATCACAAACCATTCTTGAACAATAAATAGGTGGCTTCAAGGCGTGCATAAATGCGCTTTCCTTAAGACGCTATTTAGCCCCACTACATACGAGGTGCACTTGGGTCAACAAATACGCCTCTAAGATACAATGAAGCCATAATGTTGTTTGTGTGACGCATTCACGAAGACAACCCAAACACCAAGAATTAGAAGTCCCTACTCAAGCCTCATACTATGCTATTCCAGAATAACAAAGTACAGGAAATATTTTGTAGAAAATATATTCAAGATATGAAGTTTAGATGCAAGATAATTTTGATGAAAATGAAGGAGGAAGACCATGGAAAAATAACAAGTTCATAAGTTCATTCTATGAACTTAGAAGGTATTTTGAAGTGGTGAGTTAGTGCTGTACAAATGATTTGTGAAAGAAGACGAGGATGGAAATTTGAGAAGAAAAAAGAGAGATATATATATATGTAACTATTGTTGTCAGTGACATAGTTCGGTTTTTTGGCTGGTGCGGAAAAAAATTTTTTTTTTTGAGAGCAGTTGCCAGGGTGAAATTTTAAGAAATAGAAAATATAAAATATTTCAATAATAAAATCAAATACAAAGCTCGTACCTTACAATTGTTCTTTGCAGGTTTTCAAACTTTAATAACGCTTTACAATGACTTAATATCAATTTTGGAAAATATATCTCTCTCGACATAACAAACTAGGATGTCATTCATATACATATTACATAAACAAATTAGAGTTTATTAAAAATTAGGGCTTTATAATTTAGAATATTCAAACTTACTAAGCATATGTTATTCAGTTATTGCAAGCAGTGCCGTACCTGATATTTTGGGGCTCTGAGTAGAAACTAAAAAATGGACCCCTTACATTGTAGTATATATATTCAGATTTTATTTTTCATATAAAACAATAAAAAATACATAAAATATTTACTTTTCGTTTATGTGCTCTTCCGATCTCAAAATAATTACTTTCATCACATAAAAAGACATATTTAAAAAAGAATTATTTATTTGTTAGTAATATTAATTTTCTACTCACAAAAATATAGAGAATATTTTGGAACACTAAGATTTTTAATTAAAAGAACAAAATAAACATTTTGGATCATAATACTAGTAAAAAATTTAATCATCAAATGAAAATATAAAAACTAAACACGTGAAATAAAGTTTTTTGTTAATCTATGTTGCAACATTTAATTTAATTGCGAAAAAAAACTAAAACAAATTAATCTTATACGCTAAAAATAATTTTGAATTAAAAAAAGTAACAAAAGAAGGTTTGCTGGGAACATTCGAACACTGGTGGGAAAGAAAACTCCTAAAGGCCCAACCAAGCAGGCCGCAGGATGACTACGAGGGGGAATGGAATTTAAAATATATATATATAAATTTCTTTTCAAATTTGGGCCCCGTCGTATTTTCGGAATTTTGGGCCTGAATCGGTGGCCTCTTGGGCCTCTCATCAGGTCCGGGCCTGATTGCAAGCATAAATGAACCTAAAATGAGTTTTATATAAACATAGATAATAATCAAATCATTAGTATTAAGAATTCATTACCAAGTTCGAATGAATAAGCAAGCGCCAAACTATTGCTGGAGGTAGAGCGAGCAACAGAACAAGAAAGAGCAAGAAACATGGTGGCTGGTTTGACTTCGAGCAGGAGCAGAAGAGCAGCAGAAGACGAATGCCAGAAAAGGATTAAAAGGTATTTGACTTTCCATATGCTCAATTCATGTAAGGGACCAGATGAGGTTTGGGCCGGGTATTGTATTTTCTTGGGAAAATTAGGTGGTCTCCACAAAATATTATGAGTTTTGAATTTTACGTCAAAACATAATTTGTGACTTTCTAATTATGGTTAAATATCACAAACACCCGTAAAACTACGGTAATCAAACTGTGCATTTTATTTTTCCAAATAATTTCTTCTCTCCTCAAGTGTTATATTTGTTGGAGTTTTTTCCTTTTTATTTTCTTCTCATTCTTTCTCATTTGTTTGGCTATTCCTTGAAAGTCGTCTTTAATTCTTCATTTTTTACATGTGACTTTTAAATTGAATAGTTACAATTTAAGTTAACGTGACTTTTTTTTAATATTAACAATATGTAACTTTTTAATTAGACGTGACTTAATTAATGTGACTTTTTGGAGGAAGGAATGTTTATCATTTTTTCCCTACTTGCTTTGTTTATCTCCACATGTAACTTTGGTTTTTTTTCCTCCCCTTTTTTCTTCTTTACTTTCTCTTATTACTTGTTTGGCTGTAATTACCTTCATTTTGTTTTTGTGACTTTTAAGAGTCACATTTGCAATATAATTCAAATAAAAAGACAAACATAGAAAAAGTCACACATAGAAAAAGTCACAAGTCACATTTTATATTTTTTTAATCATGAAGTCACATAAAACATGACTTTTTAAAAGTCACGTTTTTTAAATTTAAAAGTCACATAGATGTGACTTTTTAAATTGTGACTTTTTACTGCTATGTGCAATATTTTTCCAATCATGAGTTTTTAAAAGTCACATTTTTTTAAAAGTTAAAAAGTCACATTTTTTTAAAAGTAATGTGACTGTTCAAAAAAGTCACATAATGTGACTTTTTAAAATGTAACTTTTTACTTATATGTGTGATATTTTTCCTATACATAAATTTACAAGACGACTTAATTGTGACTTTTTAATTTTTATATGTGACCTTTTTCATGTAGTGTGACTTTTTAAATGTAATTTTTTGATTATAATGTGACTTTTAAAAAAGTCATATAAATGTGACTTTTTACTTCTATATGTGATATTTTTTCTATACGTGAATTTTCAAGACGATTTAATTGTGACTGAAAAGTTGAACTTTCAAAAAAGGAAAGCTAAAAAATTTATGTTCCAATAAAAAGTCATGAAAGAAAACAAAATCTTAAATAATTTATGAAATTATTATTAAGAATATAACAAATGACACTAAGATAGCTCTAAATCCCAATGAATTAGTCGCCCAGCCCAAGTCCCATGAAATTTCCACCGTGTTTTGCTCCTTTCACTGTATTTAATTCTAAACAAAATTTTTGAACGTATTTTTCTAAACTAATCTTAATTTGGGGGGATTTGTCTAAACGTTCCTATTTTCTTTGGGTCAATTAATGTGTTGGCCCTTTAAACCATTTTTTTAGAGGGCCGATTTTTGGGCTAAATTTTCAATGCGGTGCAGGCCTACTTCCTAAAGAAGCACTCCAGGGCCCATTGCTGGTCCGTCAATCGCACTAGGCCTGAATTAACTTCGCCCATGATTGTTGTAAATAATTATGTAATTAGTGAATGACTAGTGTACTCCTGAAACCTTAGATTTGTAATTATAAATATGTGGTTTTGATTCTTATAATACATATATAATTCATGAGTTTTCTCTCTATTTTTCTATTCTTTTCTTCTAATTTATAACACATTATCAGCACTATTCTCTAAAATTCTTTCCTTTCTACGTGAGGCAAAAGTTTTTGAATTAAACTAGTTTTATGGAACTTATAATTCAAGGTCACATGCCTTCTGTCCTTTTAGAGAAAACAAGTACTCTAGCCGGTGCAATTCCATGGTTTTGCAATTGATGGGTAAGTAAGAGGAATCTAGTAAGAAGATAACCATAAAAATCTCAATAATGATCTCCCGTCAGATATATGGCGGAATAATTCCGCCATACACCATACACACACATAATGGAAGATTATTAGGGTAATTGTGTAGGCCCTGACATACAGGGTGGCCGTAGTGTTTAGGTTTCTCCAATAATCTCCCGCCATGTGTGTGTATGGTGGGATAATCCTACTATATATATATATAACTGGTGAGAGATAATTTATGATAAAAATCCGCCGCTTCGACAATGTTATATGTAAAGGTAAAAGGGTTGATTTCAACGATGTTTTTTGGGTGACTCAAAGAAAAGTAATAGCTCTACTTCTATGTGTTAATATATTACTAGTTAACGAACAGGTAAAAAAAACTTACTATAATATATTATTAGATAACTAAACATAAATCTGTAATATTTACATCATGTAAAAATATTAAAACAACAAGTATATATTAATTGAATCAATAAGATCGATAAACTTAGTAACCGTAAAATTCATGATCGTTTAAAAGACAACATACATTCTTACATATAATCCTTCGTACATATATACAATAATTGAAAAAATACCTATTACCCGCCTCATTTAAAAAAATCCTAATAAAACTAACAAATTCAAAAAAAAAAAAAATATATATATATATATATAATGCATTAAAAAATTTGAATAACATTAAACTCACTAATACACACGGTAGATATGGCGAATTAACGAATTATGATGGATTAGAGTTTATTTTAGAATTGATATTTTAGATTTAGTATTTTAATTTATTAGTGAAAAAGATTAACAAACAAAACAAATGAGTAAAATGGCTAAAGTTTAGTCATTAAAAACTCAATGGTCGCAGGTTCAAGTCTTCTTTGAATTCTTTCACAAAAATTTTTGTTAAAAAGAAAAGGAACAATTACAGTAAAATTTACCAAATAAAAAAGGCGAGAAATTGCGGTACAAAAGGTACCGAGGCTTAAATGGATTAATTAATATATAGATATAGATAGATTTGAAAGTTTAAACTAATTGTTCATAATATATTGCTTCAGTAATTATAATTGATTACGAATCTATGGATCGTGGTTCCATATTAATTTCTTTCTTCCCGTATGCGTACTATATACACGGCTGTTTTCTTTGGTTTGTTATTTAAGATACTTTTAACTTATTATTATTGTTTAATAATTTTCATTTGTGCATAAATGGTGTATATAAGTGTTATTTGAATGTTTAGTAATCTCTTAATCGATTTATATTTATCGTTGTTTCTAGAAGAAACACGATTTTTAAAATTTCACCAATAATCCTGAAGATTATTGTAATCTATATTATTCTTGTGTTCTTGAAGAATCACCAATTACATCCCATATTTTAGAGGAATATGATTGACTTTGGAAAAGTCATATAAGACATGTGATTTGTCGTGATTCCTAAAGAAACACAATTATACAATTCTTAATAGTCCTAAAGATGATTAAGATTAATAAGTTATGACTCCAGAAGAGTACTACATGATCCCATTATATTCTAATTGAATATGATATGCTTTTCAAGAGCATGATATATGAGATTTAGATATGTATTTTCTTGAAAAAAACACAATAAACAAATATTTCTGAAGAATATTTCATATTACTTATTATGAAGCAAACTATTTCTTTTTATTATTCGTTATATGTGTTATGAACTAGAAAGAAAAAATATAAAAATAGAGAAAAAATTGAAGAGAAAACTCATGAATTGTGTATCAATATGAGAACTAGAACAATCAATTTATAGATACAAGTCTAGGTTTTCAGGGGTACAATAGTCATTCACTAAATACAATAATTATTTACAATACTTTTCCTTGAATGACTATTCTATACAATATTTGTCTTATCAAAAACCTCGTTTGGGAAAAACCTGGTGGGAAAAATCGATCAAACTAAGAAAAAAGAATATAGTTATTTCCAATCAACTTTGAAGTGTCCAAGTACTGCCTCATTAAAACCTTGCCAGAAAAACCCAGTGGGACAAAAACTGATCGAAGGAAAAAGAGTACAGCTGCTCCTCCTGATTTCAACCAACAATTGTTCTCGTGTTTAGCTTTCCATATCTCTCCAATACTTTGAAATATATTCTACCTCAGGCAATGTCAACTATTCAAGAGTTTTATATTGAGAGTCAGTATCATATATGTCACAGACATTTATTATGTAATAAATATGTCTCGTTAAAACCTTACAAGGAAAAAAACTCAGTGGGAAAAAATTCAAGTGAAGGAAAAAGAGTATATTATTTTTTGGATACGTCATTGATGTTGCCTCGTTAAAAACATTGCTAGGAAAACACATTGGGACAAAACCTTAGTCAAAGAAAAAAGAATACAATGCGTATCTCCCTCATATTATTAACTGGCAATGTTTACAAGATCTTTAAGTTCTTTATATGCTTCATTCAAGCATACCAAATCTAATTATTTTCATATATTGCCGATTGAATGAAATTTCAAGTTTCAATAACATCTACCACATATTTAATACTCTTTTAATATAATTATCAATCGTTATATTATTGACATTGTAACAATTTGCAGGATTGTCTTTCTATCTTAGACAATATTCAATGTTAATAATTTTGATGAAATTTGATTCATCATCCTCAATATTTATTGAGCTCATAAGAATATATAGTCGACTATTATTTCTGGTCAATTCCATCTGATCTCAGTATAGACATAACTTATTGAGATCTCTTTATTTCAGTGATTTCAGTTACCTGAGCCTCTTTAGGCACTTTTTAATTAGTTATATCTGCTTCTAGAGTATATATGCCTCAATAAGACCATCACAAATGTCTTCTCCATATTCTTTTATAGATATTTATTTTCGAAGCGACCATATCATGCTTTAGGCATGCCATTAATATCTCAGATCTTTTTTATAGGATTGTATATCAATACAAATTGGAGCATTTAACTTAGTATATCTATTGGTAACTATGCAGTCAGTAATATGAAATGCATACTATCTTGCAAACTTTAAGTTTGCATTATGCATGCGAGGATTACAATTGAGCATTTCATATATTTGTTACCAACTATCAATTCCTCTCCCGAATGCTGAGAAGACTATTCAATTTAAGAAATAGTTAGAAAAACATAATACAATATATGATCTTTTGTGGATGAAGCATACAAATATAGATTCAAATCAAATTTGTATTCTCAGCATTATAATAATATTCATCTTAGCTTTTATGGTGGGGCAACTATACATATTGCATTTGTCAACTTTAGATAGATGTTTCTGACTATAAACCAAATATATGGGGTGTCATATACTCTATTGGCATGTTATATAAAAATTGCTGCAAGTGAAAGATCAATATCACTTAAGCGTAAATGATTTGTTCTCAATTTGGTGTAGCAAATAAATTGAAGCGTATAATATTATTTTGCTAACCATAAGCAATTAATATCACAATCAATATATGAATAATTAATGACTTTTGGGATAAAATTCACTAGCAAAGTACACATGTCTTTTATGATATCTGAAACTTCTGCTCAAATCAATCAATTGAGCAAATATTCTCGCAAACTTCTAGTTATAAGTTTGACATGTGACCTCTAGTGGATCTAAATTCATAAATAATCTAGAAGGTCCACATGGAGGATGAGTGGGCCCATGCAGTTCACCCTAAATATTTTTCAGATATATTTGGAACTCAGTTCCATATAGCTAGTGATCAGATTGCCTGAGAACTTACAGCACATGAGAATTCTTTTAAATGGAAGAAGCTTCTATTCTTTGCATGATTCTCCATAGCTCTTATCATCAACAAATCGGGATGGTCTATCTCGTCATACCATATAATAAAATTTCCATAATATTGAACTTCTGGTTCAATAAATAATTATGTATTTGAACATCACAACTAAAACTTTTTAAGCAAGAGACATTAAATTCTAAACCAAAGACATGCCCGCAAGGGAGAATACTGATGATAGATGATTTATGACATCCCAGTTTTCTTTTACACTTTCGTTCTATGTGATAGTGTGAAAAATAAGGACTCAATTAAATACGTACATAAGATTAAGGATTAAAGTGTTAAAAGTGAAAACAAGAATGAAAAAAATGCATATGAAATGCAAAGAAATCCAATTAGGGTCCAGAAGATTCTCTTGACTTGGACCCCAATTGGCATTACAAAATATATATATATATATATATAATAGAAAGAAGGAAAAAAGAAGCAAGAAAATAAACAGAGAAGAGAGAGACGATAGGGATAGAGAGAGAGAGAGTCAGGAGTTGATTCTCCAGTGCAAAAAAAAAAAAAAAAAAAAAAATTGGGGGGAAATTGGAAGTAACTCCGGACAAGAAGAAGAGAAACACAAGAATTCAACCATGTAAGTGTTAATTGTTTTAAGCTTTAATTAATGCAAGTTTAAGATGAAATTTTCATTTAAGGTTTATGAGATTTTCTCGTGAAATTATTCTTAGACATGAAAATAGAATCATACAAGGTATATTATGGAATTATGTTGAGTTAGTATATAAAATTGGGGTTTAAGAGGGAACAATTAAAGCTGAAAATTTTGAAAGAGGTATTCTTTGGAACTTTAAAATAGATTCTATAGTATTTTGTTAAGTTAAATGAAATTGTTGGATTAAGTGTAAAAGGAAAGCCATGTCTTTAATTAGGGAAAAAAAAGCATGCAAAAGAAATCAGAAAGTAGGGCTGAATTCCTGCGGCAGAAAAAAAGAAAAAAAAAGAAAGAGAAATAAAAGTTGAAGAACCTTAGGAAGAAGGGAGTACAAGAGTCAAACACAAGTGCTAGTTATCTTAAGCTTTAGTTTATGTAAGTTTAGGATGGAAATTTTGTTCTAGTTTATGGAACTTTTATGAATATGTAATACTAGTTTGTAATTTGTTCAATATGTATTTTAACGGCATGAAATCATTAGTGGGTTATGAAATTTGAGACTTACGATGTTAGGCTAAGAAATTATAGTTGGTTAGTATAAAGTTGAAATTTTTATAGAAATTGGTATTATGATTTTACGGAGTGAGATAATGGCCAATGAAAATTTAATGAAGTTGGTGAATTAATGTAAGGAAGAGGCAATCTAATAATTAAGAGAAATGTAGGGAATCCACAATTAGTTTCATTTGTTATTTTTAGTGGGAATTTAAGATTTTAATATGTGATCTATTGTAATTTCTAAGATGGAGTAAAGTCTCCTGAATGGCTATATGAAATGGACAAACATATATTTATTCAAAGATTGAAGAACTATTGAAAATTTAAAGGAATATTAAAGGTGATTGTTAAAGACTAATTTAACCATATAAGGATAGGGATAAACTAGTGTGATTAAGGACTTTAACGAAGGGGAACTTCAATTTCCCATTTTAAGTAAAAAGGAGAATTCATTGAACTATCCTAAAGTGTTGAATATAAATATCAAGAGAATGTCTTACATATTATTTGGAATTATGACATAAATAGTAATAACTATTGTTGGAATTGAAGGTATTGAGTATTGTTGATATTTTAAGGATGTGATCATATGGTAATTGAGAGAATAATTGACATCAAGAGCAATTACATTATGGGGGCATCTTTGTTGAGTTAAAGAAATTATGAAATTGCCATGAATTTAAAGGAAAGAAACGAGATATGACTTAAGAGAGTAAATGTGTTAATATAATGGATTGATGTATTATACTGTGAACAACTAAATAAGTTAGGACGTGAAATAAGTAAATGGAAAAAGGGGAAGTCAAGGAATGGAATGATTGGAAAGTTATGAAAATATAAATTATCTAGACAACAAGATATTATGAGAAAAAAGTTGAAGTTTAAGAGTTTTCATGTTATATTATAGGACACACGAAAGGCTACATGTACATGGCTACTTAGCCGGTGAGTGGAGCTCCTCTCATTTCTTTCTAAATGGAAAAAAAAATATTATTATGCTTTGATTTCACGTGAATTTGCAATGTCTATGATGATCATGTATTTCTATGAAATTTTACAAAAGTTGATGCTTCTTTAAGAAAAGTTCATATGGATTTTTATATGAATTGATGCTTCATGCTTTTCAGAGAAAGGTTCTATTTGAAATATGATTTATGATGCATGAAAACCCCCAACTTTGTGTCCAACGCTCTTCCGATCTCGCCTACGGACGAAGGGGCCTATATGGCTCAAGCTAACCAAATGATATGCCCCCTAGGCGAAGGGGCCTATGTGCTAGCTATAGCTCAAGCTGGTTGTTGTGCCGCCTGTGCCGCCTAGGGTAAACGGGTCATAAGGTACTTATGGCCCAAGCTGGTGTCTACTCGCGTATGACGTAAAATGAATAAGGTAAAGTGATAACATGAGACTATGGATGGATACTCTTTGGGGTGGATTAATGATAATTATTGAATGAAATGATGTTCATGATGTTTTCTAGCATGTAATGATTCTGTCAATATTGATGTTATGATGAAATTATGTTTCAAATTATGAAAATTGAGAAGTGATTTGTACATTTTATGAGATTTTGCAAAAGTTATGTTTCGACTTTCCAAAGCATGTTTAATTATAAACTCTACTCACTGGGCTAGTTAGCTCATATATTTTCATAAATGACTTTCTTTTTAGATAGCAATTGGAGTTTGGGCAACACATTATGGTCGAGCCTGTTATTTCAAGAATTCAAACCACCACATAGGAAATGTTATTGGTTTGTTGATATTATAAATGATAGGCTTTGATAGGATTAAACTTATTAGTATATATTGGGAACTCAGTTTAGTATATTTCTTCATTTATGAGGTGGTGTTACTTATAATGAGAAATTATTAGATGGTGATGTGTTAATGTGTTGGTGTTGGGGAGTATACAGTTGGGTTTTGTTAATAAATCAAGGGAGACGGTGCCAAAATTTTTCTAGAATAGCTAGTAAGTTCATGAAACTTGACGGTAAATTCTGGCTTCTAGCTGGAATTTATCGTCAACGCACATCACACTTCTAGTAAGTTAGATGTACTAGGAATGGGGCGTGTCAACGAATCATCACTACTGTATGTAATATGACATGATCCTAAATAGAAGTTGGGAGTTTTGTTTTTATAGACAATGGTCTAGCAATTTATTGAAGACACTTAATAAAAAAATTTGCTAAACCATTCTGAGTGTGGACATGAGCAACTAAATGTTCAACCTCAATTCCGAAATGTTTGAGATCAAAACTCACCAGTATTATCAAGACGAATTTTCTTGATTGATTATCTAGGAATTACGCTTTTTAGTTTTATTCTATGGACAAGTAGTCTAACTAATGCTGCATTTCTAGTAGAAAGCAAGTGAACATGGGACCATCTAGTAGAAGCATCAATCAATACCATAAACTAATAAATAGTTCTCATAGTGGGTATATCAACCCATATATATCTCCATGAATTATTTCCAAGAAAATTAAAGATTCAATATTAAACTTCATACTGAAAGTTTAATGACTAACTTGTCTTGTGTACAAGCAACACATGGGAGAACATATGCAAAAAGAATCTTCTGGTTCTTTATATTATTCACATGTGAATCATACGGTACATCACAATTGCTCATATATACCCAAACTTATCATGCCAGTGTATAAAGTTCTTTCGGTCAATGAACTTTAGGTTCGTGATATGGTTTGTCTCAATTGTTTTTATGAATGTTTAATATATTTTAGATAGTAGTGTTGAGAAATTTTCCTTTATCTGCTTTTGCTCAGATGCAAAGAAATTTATAGAAAAATATTATTATTTTTTTTGCATTATATCAATGTAATAACCATTGAATATCTTTAAAAATCAGCAAATTTCTCTTCAATTTGCTAAAGTAAAGTGCATCATCAATGTATAATTTAGTATTATTTGGTGAAATAATACAAGCTCTTCTGGAGCTTTTGATGATGTTCGATGCACATGATATATAGTATTAACATTATTTTCAGCTAATGTTAATTCAGAAAGTACTTTGTCTTGAGTAATGGTGTGTGTAGTTGCACTATCAACTAGAACAATTTATTATGATTAACCAACAATCAAGTTGTAGTGACTGGAAAATTTTAAAAATTTTAAACTTTACATTTTCGAATTTTTAGTCACGTTACTACCAAAATTTATCGAATTTAATTCTTAAACTTAATTTAATTTATTCATAATAAATATTTATCTTAATTAAGAAATTTCAATTTATTTTATTAATTACCATTTAATTAACTATTTAAGTAAGTTAAGCATAATTCACATTTTTACAAAATTTTCTTTTATTCAATTTACAATTTCTACAAAACTTAGTTAATTAGTACTTTTATCAACCTTTTAGTTCTTAATCCAAAATCATTATAATTAAACCATTGATTATGACTTTTCCCTCATTTGGTAACCCTCATTCAAACATCCCTCCCCATACAACCGTATGCCAAAATAACTTGTATAAACTCCCCCTACACCACACTCTTCCGATCTCAATCCAGCCACCAAGAGGTCTGTTCTTCCTCTCCATCTTCCTCCCAACCGTCCCCTCTTTCCCCTATCTTTGTCTATGAAAATGTTGCAAGCACCCACTACCACCTTCATCTCAATACACATTCACATACACTACACAACACAACAAGTAGCCACAAATCTTCCTTCACAGAAATTACATACACTGTCATTGGAGAAGTATACACACCCACACAAGACATACACATACACAGATACACAAACTGCGTATTTCTTGCCAAGAATACACAATTTCAAAATTCTGATTTTTTTGTGTATGACATTGGTGGAAGATTAAACCAATGCCGCCACCTCCATCACCACCACCATGCACCACCGCCTCGACCACCGCCGGCCGCCACTGCCTCTTCTAATACACACACCCACATTTTATAAATTTCACAATTTATGCACTTTCTTGGATGAAACAAGTAGGCAAGGGAAGATAGAGCCACATTTTTGGGTAAGGCGTCCCCACCGAGCAGCGCCACCACCGAGCACCGCCACCACCGCGTACCTACCCCAACTGCCGCCAATACCACCACCATATTTCACCCCAAAACCTCCACTTCTCGACTCACTACACACCCAAAAACCTAACCTAAGCATCTACACTCACCTCTAGGCTACATAAACGAGAGATTTTTCAAAATTTCTAGGCAAAGTTTGACCGATTTCAACTCGGTCTTTCCTCCTCTGGCCATGCTTGCACCCAAATCGGCCCCTTCAGGCCATCACCGCCACGGGTGATGCGCTCTGGCGCGAAATCGGCCGCACATCCGCTCCGCCGAGTACCTGCTCCACCTCTATCTCTCTTCTGTTGTTTGGACTGAGAGGGAGTTGAGGAGCAAAAATTATATATTTTGATATTTATATTTTAATCCCAAAATTTTGTCTTGTGTCATTTAAGCCCTAACTTTTTATTTAGTTTAAATGAGCAAAAAACTTCTGATTCCGTCACTTTCGGCCCTTATACTTTCAAGCCCTTTCAGATGGGCCCAGAAACTTATGTTTTATTCATTTTAGCCTATAAACTTTTATTTTCAGTCATTTTAGTCTTTTATTTTGAGGATTCTTTAAAGTTAATTTAAAAAGTTTATAAGATTTTAATTTTAGTTTATGTTTAACTTTATTTATTTAAAACCCATATATTAGTTTATACATATTTTAATTTAAGCCCCATTTTATTAAATATGAGACTTAATGACTTTAACTATTTAAATTATGATTTTTGGATTTATTGAATTTTAAGGATTCCTAAATTAGTTTAATTAAACTCATATATTTTATACCTAAATTTTAGTTAATCCTTGATTTTTTAGTTTTCCTTAACTTTTAGGTATTAATCACATTAGGCACTACACCCT
>CAVNYN010256353.1:0-15816 GCA_963692815.1 Nyctanthes arbor-tristis | reverse complement strand
TCTTGCCATTCCTGGCAGAGAAAATGGAGGGGAGAAATGGCGAGGAATGGCAGAAACATGGGGGAAGCTCCTCCCATGTTCTCTGCCGTTTGCTTCTCATGTTTCTGCCATTTCCAGCAGGGAACATAGGGGGAGCTTTCCCCCATGTTTCTGCCATTTCCGGGAGCGAAAATGGGGAGAGTTCCCTCCCATGTTTCTACTTGAAATGGCTGAAACATAGAGAGCTCCCCTTTTTTTTTTTCTGCCATTCATGGCAGAGAAATTGGGTGGGTGGGGGGGGGAGCTCCTCCCTATTTTCTCTGTCGGAAAAGGCAGGAAAATGAGGGGGAGACTCCCCCATTCTCTGCCATTTCCAGCAGATGAAAGGGGGGATTCTCTCCCCATTCGCTGCTGTTTCCGGCAAATGAAGGGGGGAGAGTCTTCCCCCCTTTTAGCTGCTGGAAATAGAAGCATTCTGGCAGTCTAAGAACATTGCCGGTGGGGTAGGGTGGGGTTTTTTCCTTTTTTAATTTTTTTAATTCTTTTTTTTAAGATTTAAAAAGTAGTGGTATAAAGGTAATTTCATCTGCCGCTTAACGGAAATTTGGACGAATTCCATTAGGAGGGACCTTTTGTGTGTATTTATAAAAGGTTGAGGATCCAGCGCGAAAAAAAAGGTTAGGGACCCGGGCGATTCTAAGTGCAAAGGTTGGGGATGATATGTGAAATTACACAAAAATTAATATTTTAATTTAAAAAAAATTTTAGAAAAAGGAAAAAAATGGGGGTCTCCCCTTCTGCCATTCGACAGCTAAAGGGTTGGCTGCCAGAAATGGCAGCAAGCATATGTGGGGAGGGGAGACTCTTTCCCCCCTATGCTTACTGCTATTTCTGACAGCGCTCAATGGCTGCAAAAGGCGGGGAGTCTCTCTCCTGCTGCATGGCAGCAAGTACAGGGGGGAGACTCCACCCCTTTCTGCCATTTCCGACAGCGCTTTAGCTGCTAGAAACTGCAGCAAAAGAGGGGGCTGCCGGAAACGATAGAAAATAAAGGGGGGTCTCCCTCTCCAAGCATAGGGTTGCCGGAAATGGTAAAACAGGGAGGGAGGGACTCCCCTCCTTTTTTTTTTATTTTTTTAAATTAAAATATTAATTTTTTGTAGATTACTGAAAACGCCCCTGACATTAATGGGTAAGTTTGATGGTTTCCATCATCAGGGATAAAATTGGAGATTTCTTTAAAGGTTGAGGACGTACAAAAGGAAAAATAAAAGTTGGGAACTTAATCCATAAATACATGAATGGTTGGGGATGCTCGGTGTAAAAAACCCTTTATAAAAAGGGTTGGAGATACTTGCCAAAAAGAAAACAATTGGGGGGTTGTGGAAATTAGAGTTGAACTTTTTTTTTTAAAATCTGTGCCATGAAAGGGTCGAATGGACGTTTGGGGTCCCTAAACAAAGAAAATGCATTTGCAACCTCTTGGAGTTGTTCAAGAACAAAATTAGACGATGGGAAATGTGTTTGAAGTATACGACTAATAGGTATAAGACGATTTAGCAGATTGGAAACCATATTACATGTAAACCATGATTCCATTGAGGGAAGGTTTTCATTATTTCTTGATTCGAGAAAGGCCATAATATGACCTTGGTAGCGGAGCGTCAACTCCAAACCTTGAGCCGACTCTTACACACAAGGGGGTCCATATGAAACTACTTTGATTGAGAAAAAATCCCTTAGGGTTTTGTGGATACCTTGAACAAAACTTATGCTGATTGTGAATGCACTCTCATTTGACGTTAGCTAAGCAACTGTACTGCAAATGTTGTTATCTGGTGCGTCATTTGAAATACACAATAAGCTTGCATGGGTGTGCTAATCAAATAGTGTGGAATAACCTCAACAACTTTGTTCATACCTAAGTATCAGGTTGCGGTCAACAACCTCCAGGCCAAATATCTGACTCATCGGGCCATGAGTTGGCAGTCTATCAGTGCAGGCCCACAACCCTATATATCACGACTTCCGTAGTAGGTCGTTCACTTAGTAACCTGATATCTCTTTATGTATGTGCTTCTGCAAGGTCAGCTCTTGAGGTTGCTCGCCTAATGCAGCTTGGGTCACCATGCGACCTCGTAGGCAGTTTAACCACAGTGCAACTTGCAAGCTAACTTGCATGCCTTATCACCTAAGGGTTGATGTGACGGCCGTATTTAGAGATAAAGCTAGTATTTGTCTTCCCCAAGTAGCAACAAGCTTGCAGTTGGTCAAGAAGCTTGACATAGGCTCCAGCTAAGTGTGCTTAAAATGTCTCTTATTGGTCAAATATTTAATACTTGTAATCATTACGTACCAATTTGCACCCCATAAATAGGAGAAGATCCTACATAATAAAGGATTCTTCTATCATTTGTAACATACTTGTCTTCTAAACATTTACATCTCTCAACTATTCCTCCACACAAGTTACTAGCAACTTCATAAATTTTTCATTTATTGCTCGAGTAAATCAAAAGCTAGCTTCCTGCATAAAGAAATTCTTTTGTTGAGTCAAGGCAGATTTTTGGCATCAACAAATTGGCGCTGTCTATGGGAAAACTGTTATAAAAATCCACCTCGAAGGAGTTTGAAGGCAAGAGATGAGCCAGAAGCACAATCAAAGCGAAAGGACGAGGAGCCACAATGTGGAACTCCCTCAGAGATCGTCAGAAGTAGATCCGTCTTGACCTGCTCCTGATTCAGAAACAGAAACTCTAAAGAGGCAAGTTGAAGCCTTAGTCCAAAAAGTCAGACAACTACATGAGTAACAAAACTAGCCACTTTCCTCACGCTATTTAAGAAAATCCTTACAAGAAGATTTTCTCTTAGCGAGCTGAAAATATAGAGAAGACACTTCCACGGGCTGATCCGCCAAGGCAACCTGTAACAAGGCAGTTGAGTTTCACGTCCTCAGCCCATCGAGCTCAACACGACCTACACCTAGCGCTAGAGGAGTTCCAACGACATGCCCCACTGCCAGTACCTCTACTTTAATAGAAGTGTGACATGTGCCGACGATAAATTCCAACTAGAAGCTAGAATTTACCGTCAACGCTCATAAACATACTAACTTTCCAGAAAAATTTGGCATTATTTCCCCTAAATTAATAGCAACCAGCCTGTGTAAACACCCATTATCAAACCATTCACACCTGACAATATAATAATTGCTGTCAACTTCAAGAAACCATACTTCCTAACATGACGAAATATACTGACCCCAAATATGATTCATCTAGATTCCCAATTCATACTAGTGGCCTTAAACATGTCATGTCTGGAATTTACAATAATAACCAATTCTATAATAAATTACATGTGGTGGCTTAAATTCTCCAAATAGCAGGCTCGGCTATAATGAGTTTACTATTGCCCAATCTCCAATTGCTACCTGCTGAGAAATATCATTTAGAAGAACACGTGAGCTAACAAGTGCAGTGAGTAGAGTTTTTAAATAAACATGCTTTGAAAAATTGAGATATAAGTTTTGTAAAATCTTGAATAACATGTTCAAGCTCATTTGGGAATTTTCACAACTTTAAATGTAAAGCATAACATTATCATTTATAGGATCATCATAAAATTCATCAACCCGAATTCATCGCATATTGAAACATTTATGAAATCATTGCCATTCTTGTAAGCATCATGAAAATCATTTATTTTCAAGATCTTCATAGAAGTTTCCCCAAAGAGTATCCAACATCACATGATCATGATACAAGTCATATGCACGTAGACATCATCTTGGGCCATAGGTACCTTATGGCCCCTTCGCCCTAGGCGCCACAATGAACAGCTTGAGACATAGCTAGCACATAGGCCCCTTCACCTGGGCGGCGTTCATTTAGTTAGCTTAGGCCCCTTCGCCCGTAGGCGGCATATCATTTGGTCAGCTTGCGCCTTATAAGCCCCTTCGCTAGTAGGAGGCATATTCATAACATTGTAAAAAGAATTGAAGAAATAAAATTCAACAACTTGAATGAGGTGCATGCTGCCTTCATAACTGAGGCACTTACCTTGAAGAGAAGTCCTGAAAATTGTGGTTACGCACAATGGTTGCCCCTCAGATTGAGTTGCCACTCATGACTGCCCGATTTATATCACAACTGCACGTATATGTTGTAAATAGAGAGCACATACTGTTTCTGGGACACATCCCGGCTATACCATGGTTCTGCCCCACAGAACAATATCCAACTTTAACCATAGTTACCATGTAGGGGGAACTATTGATTACATGGAATAGACACTAATGCCACTTCAGCATAAACTGCCATTGCATGGGAGATTTACTCGCTACTTTTATTTAGCATCCTTATTCTGTTTTATTTTATTTTACATTTTTCTTTGTCGGGGGAGGAGTTGCTTTCTTTATGCAATGCATTTGCACTGGTATTTTGTTTTTTGTTCAGCATATATATAATCGGCTAGAAAAATGTGTCTAGTACCTAAATCTTTGCCCTTCCTTCAGTACTCTTGGCTTATGATTTTGGGCCACATGTTTTTCTTAGCATTTATTAACAAATAAGTTATAGAAGTGTGGTTGTATTGCTGTGCTTGGTAGAGATGGTGAAGTCCCCTGGAATCTCACAGTTAATATGAAACTCTGCCTTTTGGTTTGATATTGAAAAGCATCTATTTTATTGTAGAGAAGGGCAGGGCCTGCAGCATTGAATAAGAGCGAAAAGAAGTGATTATTCAGTAATTAAAAATGAGTACTTTGGATGCAGTATTTTATCAGAAATTTGACTGACAAGTCACTATTGGCAGCTTACTTTTTGGATGAAGTTGATGAAAAGACAAAGGCTTTTCGCGCTTATGCAAACTACACCGTTGGGGATGATGCATCTTCTCTTGATGTGAGTTCAAAGCACACTGTAGTCTTGATTTGTCTATGTCTGCTAGTTAGCAGTTAGCACAAATTTCACAAGCTTAAATATAATGATGAGTTTTATTTCTTAGCGTCTAAAAAAAGAAGCTATGTACAGGCAGAACCATGTAAAAAAATGTGTGCTGAATACTGAATAACATAATAGATTCAGAATTTAATTTATACCCTCTTGCCACCCAAAATATATAAGCAATTAGTTTAATTTATTCTTGCCAGAAGAAGTAAACATAGGATTCCAGCTCAGCAACTTGTAGAGGATGAAATTGAGGGGGAAAAATGGAATCGTGGGCTTGAAAATCTATATAATGTTATTTTCTTTAGTTAGCAACTCAGATGTCCTTATGAGCATGTAGCTTTCATTTCTGTTTTTGTGCTTCCTTTCATTCTTTTTTATTTGACTAGGGAACTATCTGGAATTGCATTTTACATGCATAAAGAATCTTTGAACATTCAAATACCATATATCTAGAAATTAGATTTATATGTGGTAAAAGATATTTGTCTTTGTAAGAAAAAATTGCACTGGATGCATGTAGAGAGAACATTTCGCTGGGATCAGGTGTTGGGAAGGGAGGGAGGGAGAAGAATTAAAAGTGGGAAAGAGGAGAATTGAGATTGGGAGAGATGTTGTGGCCTTATAAAATTTAAAAATATGTCATAATACTGGAATTAACTCTCTTTTTATAGGATTTCTCCGCCCGGGGGGGGGGACTCTAATAGGATTTAAACAAAACTAAACGACGAAAGAAAATAACTAGTTGCATAAACATAATAAAACCCTAAGTATGCAAAATAAGTCTCACTAGACTAAACATATGATGAAGAGAAAGATAGAGAAGATGATTATTTTAATAGAAGAGCAAGAGAATGGAGAGTGAGGAAAAAAGAGTGGGAAAAGTGAAAAAAGGAGAGCAGTAGAAACAATTTAAAAAATAATGATAAAATAGTAGTGGAGGATGTGAAGTTGTATGCGTGATTTAGGAAATGATGATTAAAAATAGTAATGAAATGGTGAGGTAAAGAGAGAAGTATTATGTAAGGAAAAAAGTGGGGCCACCTTTTTTGTCTTTATCTCTCTATCATGTAGGACACGGATATAATGGTGCATTGCAGATGTTCTAGAAGCCCACCGCACTCAAATTTGAACCTAAATCAATATCCTAAGATTCTAACCAGTCTGACCTTCCCCGGAATCTGATTTCTTGATGGACCCTAAAATAGACCCACCAAAGTTCAATGGTAGCCACAATTGTCACCACTTATTGCTGATATATCGCACAATAACCCCAGCTAACCAACATCTTGACCCTCCTAAGAGCACTTATCTACATCCTCCTAAGAGCAGTTATCTACATTAGTCATCAGTTGTTTCATGCTGCTAAATCAGTCCGCCACCACTTCAAATCTTATTTGGCACTAGGGATGGTAAAAAAATCGGATCCTTACCAAATCTGATGGATATCGGCCTCGAACGGTAAGGATTCTTGCCTATATGCAGATCGCGGGCCAATAACGGATCGGGTTCGACGCCCCCCTCCCAAAAAAAGAAAAAAAAGAAAAAAAAATACAATGAAAATTGGAAAAAAAAAAAAAAAGCTGTGAAAACATGAGTCTTTAAAAAAAAAAAACCAATAATGATAAAGGTAAAACATTTAAAGTAAAAAACAAAGTCATAAATTCACCCATTCCAATTTTGAATTTACAAACCTAAGACAAAAGTGAAAATCAAGGTTCATCTCGTCTTCATCAACCCGCTGCATTGCCCGCAGGGATCTCTCTCAATGCACAGTTTGGAACTGCTGTTCGGGGTTTGTGCTATGATTGTTCTCTCCATTTTTCTTAGTTGAGGGATTCTTCTTAGTTTCTTTTCCAATATGTTTTTAATTGTCTTCTTCAATCTGTTCGTAATAGTTCTCTTGTTTTAGCCTCTGTTGTTAATCATCTTCGTCAATCTAAAACAAATATTTTATAGTTGATGCAAAGTGAAAATTGGTTCTTTTATTTAGAGACTTATGTTGCTATGTGACAAACCGTTTGTTCTAGTTTGAATTGGATGATATTATCAAGGAGTGCATGGTAGTAACTAGTAACCAAGAATTTAAGCGCCCGTTTGCAAACTCATCTTTAATGAGTTTTAATGAGAAATAAGAGAAAATGAGTGGGGTTGAATGGTGGAGATTTATGCAGTACATGTGGTCCTATGAAATATGTGGGTCTGATTGATTTGACCAATATTTATTTAAAAATAGAATTGATTTGACGGTCTATCCGCCACATGTTTGCCCTAAGCCGATGAAGTAGGTCCTTATTTCCTATTAAGCCCATATATTAGCAATCTCATTCTAGTTCAAACTTGGATTTGGTAAAGGAATCACATCCGCATATCTTGTGGGACTGGGATGGACTACACAAATTTTCACCCATTCAACTCCACTCATTCTCTCTCTAATTTCAACCAAAAAAAAGTTTGCTAAGAGGTGCTAAAATTTTGTGTTCTTGTTGAGTAGCGGTGGAAGACATTGATAGATATCTGTGATTGAAATTTCTTGAAAATGTAAATTGTGTGATAAATTTAACCGGAAGCAACTACTGATTAAGTAAGGTCTTCAAGCTTGTATTTTTGGATCTAATTGGTAGAGTCTTACCAATTGGATTAAGGATCATGAGATCCTATAAAATGCTTAATTAAAAGTTACCTTTTAAAGCAAAAAATATTTTAAAAAGTAAAACTAAAATTTCAACAAGAAACTAAGATATATGAATATGAATTAATAGTTCACATAAGAAAAATAACGGAGTAATTTACATTTTTTTTATTCAATTAACAAAGAATCCATATCTAGTTTCCCCCCTTTTTTCTTTTCCTTTTTTTCTCTTGTCCAAATAATAACCCAAACGCAATTATATTTTTTAAATATTTCTTTTTAAACATGAATGAATACATGACGTGAATAATCAAATGAAATTCTTCATAATTGGCGATCTTATGTTCTATCTTAGCATTATATACTATAATAATTATATAAAAGTTTTAAACTTAGCCCAAACATTATGTAAATCTCATAGACAATCTTATGTCCTATATCCAATCAGTTTTTGTGGTTTTTGTTGATCCTCTACCTTCTTTTTAGGGATATGTATGTCTGTGTGTGGTTGTGTGTGTCTATGCATGATCTAGATTGATTTGTAATTTAGGATCGTAGGATCATATGATCATACAATCCGGATCGCGATCCTGACACCCATGCTCTAAGTCTTTTTTGTACAGGAAGCATGTATTTCATAGTTTTAGTTGTGCTCAATTCAAGAAGCATGAATTATAAGCTTCTGTTTCAAATTGTGTATATGCAGAAATTTCAAGCTTTAATACTCTCTGCTGCAATGACAGGTGTGTTGTTTTCCTCGACAATTAGAATTTGTTTTCTCAATGGATAAAATCATGTTCTTATTCTTGGTTGCGATTTTGCAGTTCCTGCTAAATTAATTGACCTCTATATTGATCTAAGGAAGTTAATTGAAGAGCAAGTTCGGGTAATTCACTATTTCATTTTTCAGTTCCAGTACTCTCTCTCTCTCTCTCTCTGTCGTTCTTAGTTATTCCTTTCCTGAACGCTTTATGGTGGTTCTTGCTTACGTATAGGGTTATGTTGAACCAATATCAGATAAGATCTTGCCTGACTTGCACCCCCTAGAGCAGCAAATACTCACTCTTGTTCTTGATCTGAATGAGACGTTGATATACTCTGATTGGAAGGTATAGTTTTGTCTTTTCGTTATATTGTTTCTCCTCTGAACTGGTACAACTGCAGCTATGATTAGATTGCAGCCCTATAAACCTTAGTGTTTGAGTCACACTCAACGTTATGGTCATCTATGTTGCATGGATACGGACACGTGTGTCGTACACGACATGACTCGGGCACGTGGACACAGTAATTTTTTGAAAAAGCTAGGACACGACGTGTTCACCGCACGTTGATTTGAATTCTTTAAAATACAAAATTTTATGTATTAGTAGTTTCATTTTGTACTTTTTCATATTCAACACAACACATGCATATTTAATACTTGCTCAAGGATATGTCCTTATAGCATCTCTCGAGCGTTTACACATTTAGAGTATGCATATATGGCTTATTGAATACATGTTATGATGTGTCTGATGAGTGTCGATGTTCAACATGGACACATAGCCTTACTAGAAGTGTCCATGCATCATAGATGGTCATTGTCCAATACCTCTGAGTTCTTCTTTTTCTTTTCCTTTCTTTTTTTCGTCTTTTTTCTTTATTAGCTGGGCACACGGAGACTTGGATGTTGGTACGACTTCTGGTTTTAGAGTCATAGATAATATTTATTCACTTGGTTCTTTTTCCCCTCATAATGTTTCTTCTTTTAAAGCGCGAAAGAGGCTGGAGAACATTTAAAAGACCTGGTGTAGATGACTTTCTGGAGCATTTAAGTCAGTTTTATGAAATTGTCGTATATTCTGACCAGCTGAATATGGTAAAGTTTCTCGAATGTAATCTCATTACTTCTTTCACCAATGCTATTTTTGAAACATCTGGCGCTGGCATTTGCAGTATGTTGACCCTGTTGTGGAAAGACTGGACTCCAAACACTGTATACGGTATAAGCTTTCAAGGGGTGCAACACAATATATTAATGGCAAGCACTTCAGGGTAGGCTTATTCTTACATAACATGCCTTTTCTTGAAGTCGTGATAAATTTTCTTTTTGTAAATTGATGACATCCAAGTTGGCTCACTGTGGCAGTTCTATTGAATATGTTCCTCTTCCAATGTAAAGGAAAACTAAAATTACGAGAGATATTTCATTGTGATTGCTTCTTGACATGCATAGATGGCCTAATAAAGTTTTGCACCAGTTTGCTCATAATTGAATTCCCTGGCTCTTGAACTTGTATTTCATGTGAATGATCAGGCAATATTACCCATTTCTTTTTGGATGGGTCTTCTATAAAGGAGATTCATGTGATTATGTGCATGTAAGAACTTTGAATTTTGATGGTTGCTGAATTTGTTTCACTTGAATGTCAATCTTAACAAAAATGGTAACATCTGTAAATTTTCGGAAATAGTATTTCCAGTTATGGAGATAATAATAGAAAAAATTGCAACTTTTGGAAATAGCTTTTACTTCTCAAATTTCGATGGTGGAACATTTGTGTTATGTCCGAAGCATATTACTTCTCAAAGTTTCATCCTCTTCTAAGCATAATACTTCTCAAAGTTTCATCCTTTTCTAATGTACTTCTGCTTCACTAGTAGCTAGACCAATGGCCGAGATTTGGACTTTTACATTTTGTCATCCCGGCATTGAAATATGTGATTGCTGGCATTGGGAGCTGATACCCCATCAAAGAGTTGACTCCAAATAAAATTTGCCAAAAGAGCTTGGTCCAGCTCATTTGGCGATTGGATTTTTGGATTTCGAGATGGGTACAGGGCTGTTGAGGGACCAGATTGATTAGATGGTGTTAGGGACTTTTTGGGTTTCGAAGAAAAGGAGCTTGAAGCCGACCAACCATGGAGAGATTTCTTCTGCAGTTGGCTGCAGAATTGTGGGCTAAGTGGTGAATTTCTCCCTAGAGGTTGCTGCGATTTGATGGTTGGCTGCAATTGTTGAAGCTTGGAAGATATATGGCTAGGAAAATGGAAGTGTAGATTTAGGAAAATGGTCAGAGATTGTGGCGGCCATTATTGAAGCTTGGAAGAAATGGCTAGGAAAATGAAAGGGTAGATCTAGGAAAACGGTGTACAGTTTTTAGAGCTTGATGTGAATCCCATATTGTCATTCCTCCTCCCACCTAAAGTAACGTGGTGCGATTTTTTTCCCCCTCCTTGATGAACAAACTGGAGAAATGATGGATGGGAAGCAAATTTTTCATGGACATCATCTTACAGTGTAAAAACAATCTTCTCCGTTTCCGTCGCCACTATTCTTTCTCCACTGATCATTCTTCGGTGGAGCTTTCAGTTGCTGGGCTGCTGATTCCCCATGTAGTGCTGACAGCGGCGGATGGTGGATGGATTGCATAGATTTTGCAAATCCTAAATCTAGATTGGATACGAGACTTGATTTGTAAATTTAATGAACCGAGGTGCTACACACCAAAAATCTGGTTGATTTAGAGCCCTGATTGTAACTTTCAAACTCATTGAAGAGATTAAATCATGTCAAGGGTAGAACTAAAAATGTCTATTTAGTCATGGAATCTTTCTACTTCTGCGACTTCTAGATTTTTTTTGACATCTTCACTGATATGTATTTATATTTTTCTCCATTTTTTTGGAAATTGTTCCATTATTATTAAATTACTTGTGATAATGTCTTAGCTGAAGGAATGATGGCTTAACTATAATGCATGTTGGTTATATCATATACATCTTTCCCACCTTATCTAACCTTTACTTGGCTACACTGTAAAGGTTGGTTTTGAGGAAGCACTTTTCTCAAATTATGTAACATCAAATTCCCACATATGTTATGTGAATGGTGATGCAACCTTACGAGATAAACTTATTTTGTTAATGAGTTATGAAGCCAGAAGGTTGTCACAGGATATCAGATTTTCTCTATATTGCAATGCAATAGTCCTATTTGAATGGGTAACTAGTGTGTGATTCCTGGTTGCAGGACCTTTCGAAGCTCAATAGGGATCCCGCAAAGGTTATTTACATTAGTGCTCATGCTTTAGAAACTTGCCTTCAGCCAGAAAATTCCGTTCCAATAAAACCATGGCAAGGGGAAGCAAATGATACTGCACTTATAGATTTAATTCCATTCCTTGAATGTAAGCATCCACTATGTATAAAATTATTTATTTGACTGGCTTAATCTAGATGATGATTGGCAAGCTCCCAAGTGTTTCTGATTTAGTTGTGGACTGCGTTTGACTGCAGTTGTGGCAAGAGCCAGACCACCTGATATTCGAAATGTTATATCTTCATACCAGGGACGTGATATTGCCAAAGAGTTCATCGAACGATCTAGGTTATTGGTTGACCTTGAACTTTCTATGTTATACGGGGAATACTGAAAATGTTGTTTTAACTTGTTTGCTGAAATTGGTGCAGGCGCATGCATATGCAGAAGCAGCCTGGTCGTTTCTGGCAACGTTAGACACTTGGAATCAGCTTGCAGAAGTCAGGAACCAAGTTTTTGTGGATGGAAACTGTTGGGCCGTGAAATGTATGTCGCAAATTGCCAGCCAATTTTTGTGTAGGTTGTGTTTAGCCTTGATTGAACAGAGCTAATTAAGCCCATTGCAAAATGCCTTCTGTCCATTAGAATGTTGCAAGAAACGTTTATTTATTTAGCTCAAATCTTATTTCCGTTTGATTAATGTGAAATACAATTGTTGTTATAATTCCTAACTTCAAACCGTAGATTTTGTGCGTGACTTTGGAGCGAGTGCCTCTATGGATTAAATTTCGGATAATAAAATGATTATACTCGGGTTCCTAGTGTAGGAGAAAATTTTCTGGTAATGCAGCTCTTAGCCAATCAAGAACACGTGTTTGCCTAAATTAAACAAGTTAAGACCCATGAAACTATAAGTGGATTTTTAATTTGGTCACAAAGAATAGGGTGGTTACTCTTGAAGTATTAGAAATGTTTTCATGTAGGAGGATCATAAATGGGTTTTGATGTGGGAGGGTTAAGGGACTGTATATGATACCTGGAAATTTGTCTTTTAATTTGGACCGTTCGTCCATTTGTGCTTGCTATCCTTGCGAAGTACCGTGTTAATCTTTTCATTTCTTTCTAATTTTATAGGACGTCCCCAAAGGATCACTAAGGTATTATTATTATTATTATTATTATTATTATTATTATTATTATTATTATTATTAACTACTATTGCTACTACTAATTGTATGCCCTAGAATAATTAGCAAACAAAATGCATAGTAATTTAAAAAACTAAATAATTATAATTTTATTGTGTGCTACTCACTCATATACATATGTTATTAATATATATAAATATAATCAAATTGAAACATATAATATTTTCACTTGGCACAAAGCAGATTAAATTATCATTCATAAAACAATACTATTAAGTAAAAAAAATGAGAATGGGGAATTTTTACAAAATTAATTTCATATTGAGTAAGTAAACTAAGAAACTATAGAAAAGAGAAGATATGAAATTTACACAACTCTAGAATTATGTTATACCCACACCCTTATTCAATAAGGTGTGGATGATATTCATTTTTCAGAATGAATTATTTGTAACATTCATACTCCACTATATATTCTTGCAAAAATTATTGTTCGCATTTCCTTATCACTATTCATAAATCTATTCTAGAAAATCTAAAGCACACCACTTGTTATTACAATAGACTCAAGTGAAGCAATATTACAACAAATAATAAATTCTATATGATTTACTATTTACCCCTAAAATTAATTTTTAACCATTTTCCGTTCAACAAAGAATTAAAAGAAATTTTTATTGTTGTTTTAAATCATTATTATCAAATATTATTATTATTATCGTATCTTCTTAACTTAAATTTTTATAGATATATAAGTTCCCAGGGAAAAACAAATAGTAAATTAAATAATGTACTAAACATACAACCCTAGGTTTATTGTATTGAATTAAGGTAAAAGTTTTGAAACTGATTTAATTTTGCTTTATTACTATATCATCAATCTAACGAGTATGCACTTACTCAAAATTAGAAGAAGTCCCAATAACTCAATAATTGAAATTTGTCTCTCAAATATTAAAATTTTGAATAAATATTAAATCTTTGAAAATAGTCTATATAGAATAAAAATAAATATAAATTTTTGCATATTATTATAAAATAAAATAATTGAAAAATATAATTAATAGATAAGCATTACTTTAGAGAGAACAGATAATTATTATTATAAAATAAAAAATAAAAGAAGCATATAAAAGTAAGATAGTGGTTTTGATAGGAAAATTTACATATGACCACTATCCTACTTTAATATATATATAAAACAAAATAAGATTACAATAGTTTCGTTACAGTTGCAAATTTGTCGTGGGAGATGTGACGCGGATTCGTCGAATTAAGAATAACACTATTTGTTTGGAAAATAATTAATGATTTGTAGACTCGGGCATAAAAAAATCTTTGGGTTTCAAAGTGTATAAAATTTACACATACCCTTAACTTATGCAACCTCAAAGGTTAGTGATTCAAAGAAGGTGAGTTAACAGACATCTAAGTAACTATAAGGGGAATGCCTATAAATTTTGGAAAATACTACTCCTTCTGTTTCAAAAACATATTCTTCTATTTGTTTTTTATTTGTCTCAAATTATATTTCAATTTTCTTATTTAACTTTTCAGTTTTCTAAAATATCTCTATTTATTATACATAGTAATCAAACAATAAAGATAATCAATAATAAAGAAGATTTTTTTTTAATCTCACTCCTAATTAGCAATCATGGTAAACAAAATTCGCTTCACCCCGTCCCCTACATTCCTTCTCTTTTGCATTGCTTTGTTTTCATGTCGAGCTCTAGGTTCATCGTCTGAAAATCATGTAGTTGGCAACGGTAATTCAATGATGGCCGCCAATTTAAACATTGACGAGAATGTCAAATACAATCCATTATTAGGTAAACAAGCCGATTGGTTTGGATTGGTTCTATGGGGTACGCGTCCAATCTATAGGGGTATGCATCCATTCTTACCATGGCCAGTTGTTCATCCCCCATTCCCTGCTGGTCCGTTACCATTAGATGGCTTTCCCAAGTTTCAGTGGCCCTCTGTGCATCATCCTCTTCCTTCTAGAGGCTTTCGAATCCCACCACTATTTCCCTGGTACCCATGGATTCCACCCCATTTCTGACACCCACATGATGCAACACAGAATGCCGACATCGACGGTAGAAACCCAAGCTTGATGGATGTTAGTGACAGAGTTAGCGCCAACAGTACTAACCCGAAATGTTTATCAACCTCCGACGTTGTGGAAAGTTGCATGCAAAAGTTGTTGGGCTTAATAATCCAGCCCATAAAGTTAGATTAATAGTTGGAGGACTTCTTAAGCAATTTCAATTAAAGTTAATTCCCGTGCAATTAACTTGGCAGCTTGGAAGTCTTGATAGCACGAAATCCTAGGCCATCTTGAATTGGTTTTTTGGCTGCAACATATATACACGCAAATAGAGAGAAAAAAGAGAGAAGACACTACGCAAACACAAAGGACATCAAAGTCACACGGAAAAAGCAGAATGCCGACATTTTTGACACCCACATGGTGCAACACAGAATGCCGACATCGACGATAGAAGCCCAAGCTTGATGGATGTCAGTGACAGAGTTAGCGCCAACAGTACTAACCCGAAATGTTTATCAACCTCCGACGTTGTGGAAAGTTGCATGCAAAAGTTGTGGGCTTAATAATCCAGCCCATAAAGTTAGATTAATAGTTGGAGGACTTCTTATGCAATTTCAATTAAAGTTAATTCCCGTGCAATTAACTTGGCAGCTTGGAAGTCTTGATAGCACGAAATCCTAGGCCATCTTGAATTGGTTTTTTGGCTGCAACATATATACACGCAAATAGAGAGAAAAAAGAGAGAAGACACTACGCAAACACAAAGGACATCAAAGTCACACGGAAAAAGCAGAATGCCGACATTTTTGACACCCACATGGTGCAACACAGAATGCCGACATCGACGGTAGAAGCCCAAGCTTGATGGATGTCAGTGACAGAGTTAGCGCCAACAGTACTAACCCGAAATGTTTATCAACCTCCGACGTAGATCGGAAGAGCTGCATGCAAAAGTTGTGGGCTTAATAATCCAGCCCATAAAGTTAGATTAATAGTTGGAGGACTTCTTATGCAATTTCAATTAAAGT
>CAVNYN010256337.1:1648-68782 GCA_963692815.1 Nyctanthes arbor-tristis | reverse complement strand
TATAAAAGAAGTTTGAGCAACAAGGGCTAATTTGGAGAGGGCTAGAAGTGAGGAGAGTCGAGAAGACAAATTTTACACAATAAGGTAGTAAAAGGATGTGACATTCATATTACAACCTAGTATTATGAAGAGATGTTGCTAGAGGTTGCAGTAGGCTGTAACAAGCATTATACTACCTTCTATTGTGGGCCGCAAATTTAATAGGTTTCTCACTATTTTAGCCTATTTTTATGGAAAACAAGAGGGGGACGTGAATTACATAAAAAAGGGAGGGAAGAGTGCTGCAAGGGACATCTAGTGTTGGCATAGCTGCAAGAGGAAAAGGAGAAAAATACGTCCAGCTTGGGAAGAAAGAAAACATAAAGCTTTCGTGTGGGATTAGTCTCTCTCGAGTGATGAGTTCCAAATTTTGTATTCGTTTTCATCCCTTTTATATGCTAAGCAAATCTATCTTGTGCTAGGATTATAACGAGCCTTATACTATGAATCTTTAGCTTTAAACCTAGTTTTTGACATTTAAAGCATGTTTTGGTGTTGAACAATTAATATCAGTTTTATGTCTACAATTACTTCATCACTAATTGTATGAATCTTGTGACTTAGCAGTCTTAGCTTACTTTTGAGAGATTGAAAATTATAAGTTAGACACAGTACATAATAATTGTCGTAAAGTCTGACAGAGGATAGAGATATACCACTATACTTTACGTGACCTTTAAGTATTCACAGATCTTCTAATGCATTCTTTTATGTTTGCATTCTGCATTGAGATATAGTTAGGTCACATACAGGAGTAATTTTGAATGTTGTTGAGAGAGATTGTTAAATAATTTCGGAATATTGATCTTCATAGTTGTCAAGTTCAAAGGTTTGTGTTAAAGAGAAAGTGGTATAAGGGGATTCATGATCCTAGTATGCGATTTATATTTATCTATTTATTTTCTTAAATTTGCTTTTACCTTTGTTTCGTCTTAAATTTATTTGTTTCGTCTTACTTTTTTTTCAAAACTAGAAAATTTACATAATTTGGTTGAGGTTAAGATAGATTGAGTTGCGTTAATCACAATTCTTGTGGGAATCATACTTAGACTCAAGTCCACTTTATTACTTGCTCGGCCCATGCACTTGCCGTGATATATTATGAAAAATTCATAACAAGTTTTTAGCTATGTTGTTAGGGATTGTATCTTAGTTTAGTTTCGATTTATTTTAGCATTAATTTAATATTTTAATTGTTTAGTTTTATTTATTTTTGTTTCCTTCTATTTCAGTTAATTTTTTTTGGAGTACAACACTATGGCCTTGATTAATTATGGCAATATGCTTATGAAGCACTTTTTGGTGAAGCAACAACAATTGGAAGAACAGGGTGCTGTAGAGGGAGATATGCTTTTTGGTGATTTTCTTATTAGAGAACGACAATGGGCTTTAAAAGTGGGATGTCCAATTAATGAAATTGTCCTACTTGCCAGTTAAGTTATTTCTCTCGCCGAATTATGATGACGGTTAGTTGCTTGTGGGATTATATTTTTTGCCTGTTGTTGAAGAGATAGAATTAAGAGAGTCGCCGATTTTTGGTTTTCATCAACCAGAAGAAGAAAAGTTGGCTTCCTGTGAAGAAAGAGAATTTGAATTTGTTAGCAACACTGATCTGGGCTCCAAAATCAACAAAAGGAATTTTTTAAAAATAGTGAGCCTACATTAATTGAATAAGTGCAAGGTGATGGACAGGGAAATGAGATAAAAGCATTTGAATCTATCAAAGAGCACATGTTCATTCAACACAAGGAGGCCTCAATAATAGAAAAAAAGCATGTTGAGGACAAAGAGTTGATAATAGAGAAACACATAGTAAAAGCTACACCCACTACTGCTAAAGTCATCAAGCAAACCTCAGGATTGACTATTGTCCAGTAATTGATTTTGTGATTAAGGCCGATGTGTTGGATGAAGTCTACTTAGTAGATTTCATGTCAGAAAATGATGCCCACCCATGTTTTAGTTGTAGGAACATTGTTAAATTTTGGAGAAAAAAGTGAAAGATGGGAAAAGTAAATAGATACAAGCAGAACCGGGCATCAAAAACTTTATTCAAAGTGCCTTGATGCATCATCATCGATTTAAAGTGAAGCTAATGACTATAAATAAGCGTTTAATGGGAGACAATCTATTCTCTATTCCTTTTCTTTTCTTTAGTTTTAATTTTTTGTATTGCATTTAGATTCCAGGATTGCATTAGTTTTAGGCACGTTTATTTTTTTCAATTTTACATGGGTTTATTTATTTATTTGTTTATTTATTTATTGTTATCATTCGTAATTCCTAGTACATTTCTTTAGCCTCGCTTTGAGGCCAATTATTTTCTTTGCATTGCATTCATATTAAAAATGGGTTGTTAGAAAAGAGGGAAAGAGAAAAGAAGGAATAGCTCATACCGGGTCGCAACAAGCATGTTGCGACCGGGCACGAGGCAGCCATTGGGAGCTGCATTCCCTACAGCCCGTAACAAGCTGCAGCAAGCTCTTTATTAGCTAGTGAAAATCTTGGTCCATTGCTCAACTGGGCAATATCTTTCTTTAATCTTTCTTTTACATGGGACAATGTAAATTTTAAGTTTTGTTTGGGGGGGAGGGGATTGTGTCTATTTTGTATGATTATTGTACCTATATTTCTAAAACCATATCCACTAGAGGAGGATTATGCTAAATTTTTTTTTTTATGCTTTGTGTTGCTATGGCTTCGTGTTTGATTTTTTGATCTATCAAAAATAATAAAAAAATGTCGAAAATTAAAAAATTTATTAAATCTAAATTTCATTGCTGTGTTAGTTGGCCATGTCGGCTAGTTTTGTTGAATATCTTTGAACTTGTATTGTTAAGATTTGAAATGGGGCATTGCTGTATGAACTTATTTTTGTTAAAATTGCTTGTCCATGTGAGACTTGTTTTTCTTTGAGCATAGTCATCTTAGCCAATACTCTGATGGATAGATAATATGATATATCGGTATGATACGTTTTTATCCTTTTATTGTTCTTAGATGCCATGCCTGTTTAAGTCTAAGTTGGGGACGGTTGAGCCTTGGGAATGCTAATGAAGTTGGTGTTGATTTTGTGCGTGTTGAAAATTTGTGTGGAGTGCTTCTAGGTCATTGATAGAAGCTGGGCAATGACTAGATACTATTGATCTTATCGCTGCTCTTTAAGTCTTGCTCAGTTATTAGAAAAAAAAGGGAAGATGAAAAGGGAAAAAGGCTTTCGATGTGTCTTCACCACTCTTTGAAGCATGTATGAGTCGAGCAATTAAGTTTATTGGGGTTCTTAAAACCTGATGCCTATCAACTGAACTGGGAGTCATCGGCCCAAAGCTTACTACAAGGGTCATAGAGCAATCCCAGTGGAGAGATGGATGACACATAATACATATGAGGTATATGGAAATGATTAGAGAGAGAGAGAGAGAGAGATGAAAAGGAGGTTTGGATGAAAGTGAAAGAAGAAAAAAAAAGTGAAAAAGAAAAAAGAAAAAAATGTGTGAAATTATTGAGTAGTTTGAGTAATAAGAGCAAGACTATAACTACAAATTTTGGGACGTAGATAACTTGTGAGTTTGACTCCCTAGTGGAAGTTGGAAGGCTAGGGCATTCAAAAATTGAGAGAATCTACATTGATCAAGCTAGTATTTTCAATGTTAAGGACCTAACTGATTTAGAGATCGGAAACTACACCAAGAGATCAGGTATTAAAACCTAAAACCTACACTTAGAAAGAGGGGAAAATGGGATGTGCGAAAAAAATAAATTTAAAGGGGGGAATGCGTGCTTCTTATGAGAGGAAAGGATAAACTCAGTCACGGTGGTTTGGGAAGCCCAACTAAGAGTGAGGGTGAATGTGACTGTGCATATTCTTTAGTCAAACATTGGACAAGTATTCCTTTGGTGGTGATGCTTTGTAAGAAATCATGAATGGTAAGAGTTGGAAGCTTGGTGAGATCTTCCAACATAGTTTTGCCTTGTTTTGTATTTTGTTTTCTTAGGTAGATTTGCTTGCTCGGAACGACCAAGGGTTAAGTTTGGGGGAGTTTAATAGGGGCATTTTGTATATGTTTATACTTCCTTGTGTTGTGTCCTTTTTGTATGAGAATGAGTGGATTTCTACCTAAATGTGTATGAATAAAGTTTATGTAGATAAGCGTTCTATTTGAATCGATGGATAGTGAAAAGAAGATTATGCAGACCAAGTTGGAGTTTTAAATAAAGTTTCTGACACAACTTGGAGATGATTCATGAAGATTCTTAAGTTGCGGGGATGAAAAGCCAATGTCGAAGAGATTTGGACAATTTGCATTATTAGAACTTGTGGAGACCTCGTTTTGCATTTTTGGGAAGTACATGGACCAACTTGAGCAATTTTTGGTACTTCTTGACCACGACAAAGGAAATTTGAGCAGCAAGGGCTAATTTGGAAGAGACTAGAAGTGTGAAGAGTCAAGAAGATAAATTTTGCACAAGGCAGTGAGAACGTCTAACATACTCGTATTATGAAGAGATGTTGCTGGAGGTTGTAGTAGGCTCTAACAAACATTATGCTACCTACTATTGTGGGCTGTGAATTTAATAGATTTTCAGTATTTTAGGCTTGTTTTTCATGGAAACAAGAGGGGGTTATTACATAATGAAGGGAAGAAGGCTGCAAGAGACATCTGGTCACTGGACACCCCCTAGAGGAAAAGGAGAAAAATATGTGCGGCTTGGGAAGAAAGAAAATGCGGAGCTTTCTTGTGGGATTTCTCTCTCTCCGGTGATGAGTTATAAATTTTTTATTTGTTTTCATCCCATTGATATGCTGATCTAATTTTTTTGTGCTATAGTTATGATGAATCTTATACTAAGAATCTTTTTTGAACTTAGTTTTTGACATTGAAAGCATGTTTTTGTTTTGAACAATTATTATCAGCTTTATGTCTATAATTACTTGATCACTAATTTTATGAATCTAGTGACTTATTTTACTTTCGAGAGATTGAAAATAAGTTAGACATGGTAATGTTCGAAGGGAGATATAGATATGCTGCTATGCCTTACGTGATCTTTAAGTATTCACAGATCTTTTAATGCATTCTTGTATATTTGCATTCGGCATAGGGATATAGTCAGGTCACATATAGGAATAGTTTTGACTCTAGTTGAGAGAGATTGGTAAAAAATTTTGGAATATTGGTCTTCATAATTAGTACGTGTTGTCAAATTCAAAGGTTCAGGTTAAAGAGAAGTAGTACAGGGGGATTTGTGATCCTAGTATGTTGTCTATATTTATCTATTTATTTTCTTAAACTTGCTTTTGTTTTTGTTTGCCTTAAATTTATTTGTTTCAACTTATTTTTTTGAAAACTGCAAAATTTACATAATTTGGTTGAGGTTAAGATAGATTGAGTTGAGCTAATCACAATCCTCATGGGAACGATACTTGGACTCACCTCTACTTTATTACTTGTTCGACCAGTGCATTTGCGGTAACATATTATGAAAAAGCCGTAACACTAAACATTCGTAACTCTTCAAGATTAATTTTATCCAAATCATCTGTTTCACCTTCAAACAACTTTGTCACATATGCTGTGGCCTTCACTTCTGGCCATTTCACAGTAAAAATCATAAGTTTCAAATGACATTGGCACATGTATTCCATGGGAAATTCAGTAATACCTTTTCTGCTAGCTAGTATCATCATACACCACCAACAAATGAATGTGCAAATAAACATGGCAATCAAACCAGATCGGAAGAGCTATGTAGGCAATAATAACAATCAGCTTTTCATCATTGTTTTCATTGGAAAGAAAGAAACATCATATGAACTCTGTTAATACAAGACAAGAAAGTTCTTGTAACATTTAATAGCATGCCAAAAGTACCTAGCTCTGAAGATGCAAGCCGAATGTAAAGATCTATGCCAGCACTAGAAAATTGTTGAGTATTTGTTAAATCTTGGGTCCAGAACATACAACCAAGACTCGTTTCATGTGCATACTCCATGCAGGAACAATTTTTCAAACAAAGGTTTCTGCATTCCTCTCCTGGACTAGAAGGCCTTTGTTCAGAAAAGTCAGGATCACTTTCATAGAAGGAAGCCTCGAGAATCCATTTTCCTCATGCTCTCTACAAGTGTTGTTATTATTATTATTTTACTAACAAGCCAATGCATTCCTCCTAACGAATCCAGTAGTTTAGATCTCTCTCCCCCATTTCTCTAAATTCTTGGGTTCAAACCCTCTTAGACAAGAACAAATAGGCAAACTTTGCTCGCTGCAGCTACCAAATGGCCACCTGCAAGTCCTGCAAACATCACATTCATTTTCTGGAGCTGACCATATGATATCCCACTATTGCCTTTGAGCATTTCACCAATTATGGATCAAGCTTCGTGTAGAATTCAAGTCTATTTTCATTAAGATGTTTCTTTTGGCTTTGGAATAAAATAGTTGAAAGGTCTTGGAGGATCAATCACAAGGTTAAATATAATGCTTGCATGTAAATAGTAGAATACACCCCTTGTACACCAACAGGTGTCTTTCCATTCCATGGACCACTTTGCCAACGTCAATGACTCCAGTTCAGTATAATGATTTAGGGTATCTTCAGAGCCTGGATACCACTAATGAATACCAAACAACGGCTCTTGGTTATATTATCACAGGGGGAGAAAATCCAAATTTAAAGATGCTCCCAGTAGACTATATGGTAGTTGGGTTTTTTAAAACAAGATTTCTTGTAATCGTATCTATTTCTGCACTAAATCCCAAACCGGGATGATAGAAATTGGGATCCAAAAATAAAAAGCTTTGGAATTTGACAACCAAACATATTTGAGCCAGGGTGATAGAAATAGGGATCCAAGAATAAAAAGCTTTGGAATTTGACAACCAAACATATTTAACTCAAATAATTTTCGGGGGAAAAATGATGTTATCTCTAGATAAGTTAGCTAGCAATAGGAATAGAAACTCGACGGGTACTACCTGATACCCGCGGTTCGGGGCTTGTATTACCCACCCCTTTAAGTATTGGTGTGGGTAGGGGGTGAAAGAATTCGCCTCAAAGTCTTATCGGGTTGGGGTCGGATATTGGCTGCCCAAACCCGCCCCGATCCGAAACTAGATTTAATTTTATTTTTTTTGGGGAAAACAATTTAAACCTAAGTAGTGAGTTGGTGAGGGTTTAATCCCAAATACCCAAGATGGAAATAAACTAGCACCCTTTCTTGTGAACTTTTAACTAACCTTAATAATTAATTCATTCAAAATTAGAGTTTTCGTAAAATAAAAAAAAATAATTCAAAGACAAATCAAATCCTATCCCTAAGTCAACTCCCTTCTCTCATCTCGATAACTGTCCAACTCAAACCCTTCAACTTTAAGCCTCTACTAGTCCACCGAATCTCATAGTCTCTGCTACCATGCTGCGCCGCGCCGTTCTTTCTTTCTTTCGTCTTTTTTTTTAATAAGGATTTTTCCCCTTAACAGGGCGGGTAACGAGTAATTTTTCATACCCACCCCGAACCTTCCCTACCCTGTACCTGATTTAATCAGATAAGACATACCCGCTCCGAGCCCACCCCATTGCCATTCTTAGCTAGCAAATTGCTGCTAAAAATGGCTTCCCTCCCCCACCCACAAAGTAGATATTTTGTGGAGGTTTATATTTTCTCTGCAATTTTTTTTCCACATACAAAGATACTGTGTCAGCAGAGGTTTCTTTTCCCGACAAATAAATATCTCGTGGTGGTTTTACTTTCTCTACATAAGTTTTTCTGCATCCAAAATGAAATTTGTAGGTAAAGGTATTTTTTCCCAGCAAACTAGATATTTTGTAGGTATTTAATACTTTCCCTACGAAATTTTTTCCACATACAAAAGTTCTGTGTAGGTAAAGGTCTTTTTTCCCTACCCACAAATATTTCATGCAGTTTTTACTTACCCTTTAAAAGGTTTTGTGCATACAAAGTAAGTTTGCATGCAAAGATATCTTATCACTGCAAGAAAATAATTCGTGGGGCTTATCTTTGCCCTATGAAAATTTTTCCACATAAGTTTAGAATTGCAGGTAAACATCTCTTACCCCCATGAAAAAGTATTTCCTAGGGCCTGTACTTTTCTTGCAAAAATTTTTCCCTATACAAAATTAGAATTGTAGGCAAATGTCCCTTTTTTCCTGTAGAAAGAAGTGTATCGACCGAAAACTTTAAAACTAAAAAATTTTACCATTTCAAATTCTTAAGTCGAGTCCTACCAATTTCTTCAAATTTAATTCTTTAACCTAATTTAATTATATGCATAATAATAAGGTTTTATCTTAAAGAAGAATTTATTTATTTATTTACCATTTAATTGGCCCTTTAAATAAGTTAGTATAATTAATATTGTATAAATTGTTTTAGTGATTTAACAATTTAGGGCATTCATAAATATATATAGGTGTGTATATATAACTTCATTAAGTATTTTCTTGTTGGACATGCATTTAATACATAAAGCCTTAATCCAAAGCTTGTAGTCCAATTAAACCCAAGAATTTAAAAACTTTTCCACAAATGGTGGTCTTCATTCAATACCTCCACCCTCATGTAACCCTATACTAAAAATACTAGTATATATAATTTCCAATTCCTCACTTCTTGCAACTCACATTTTGAAACAGCGGCCACAAGGTTTCCCCCCTCTTTCTCACCGTCATGGGTAAATTCTACCAACATTCACCATTTCCTCCAATCATTTTCAAGCACAACACCACCACCTTTACCATCATCTCTTCTACAGATTTCAGATTCATCACATAATACACACATGACTACACCCAATGGATTCAAGGGAAATTCATGTTTTATACACACACACACACACACACTGTCTTTTTACAAAAACATATGTCACATCCCAAATCTTATGGACCAAAAGTCAAAGGTGAAATAGTTAAGTTAATATCAAAATTAAATTATTTATATCAAAATCTAAGTAATCAAAGGGTTTAAGAGGAGAAATTAAAGGTTGAAGGACTTTTGGGTAAACAAGTCTTTGTTAAGGACCAAGTTAAATTACTTACAAAAGTTGAGGGGCCTTAAGTGAAAATTTCCCTATTTAAGCAAGAAATCTTATATTTTGGAGTCAAAACACACACACAACACACAGAACACACAATAAACACACTGAGAACGGATGGAGCCAAGAAATGGAGAAGAAAATTGGGTAGAAAGAGAAAGAGATAAGGAAAACATGGAAGAAATGGGAGGTTTTGCACTTTTTAGCATGGTTTAGCACATGAGTGTTGGATTTTCTTCCACAAATCAAAGGAGGTAAGTGAAGTGGTGATTTTTAGGGTTTATATATTTTGTGATGGATAATGATTCTTTGGTTTATTTTTATGAATTAAGGCTTAATAATTATTGTATATGCCATAAAAAAGTTGTGTTTTAACTTAGCAACTTCAATAACATATTATTATGAGATTGTCATAAACCATATATGTGAAGCTTGGGGATTTTGTGGATTATAGTTAGTAAAAGTGATCTATGGAATTAAATGGTGCAAAAATTATGCTTAGACACGAAAAGTGAAATTTTTATGCATGAAGTTCTGCCCCTCCCACTTTAAGAGGCCATAAATGACAGTATATGTTGAATTTTAATACGATACAAGTTGGAAAATAGTCTTATATGAGTTATCTATCATCCAAAATTGGAATGACACCATTTGGAGTCCGGTAGGAGTTTTTATGACATGTTTTGTGAAGAGTGACGGTGCAGACCCGAGAACAGATTATGGGAGTGGAAAAATACTTTGGTGTTCCTAACTTAGTTTTCTTGAGCTCAATTTTATATACGATGAATTTATATAAGTGCTCTACCTTATGGTAAAATTTCATAAACATATGATACCGTTATTTAGTAGAAAATGGTTTTGAATGGACATTGTCCAAACAGGGGAAAAACTTAACAATCCTTGTTTAAAGAGTTGAACTAAGTCTTGATCCAATAAGCCGGTATTATGACCTTATGAAATAATATCATGGTGATTGGGAAATTGGGTGAAGTTGAGATACATGCAACTAATGAATGATTTAATATTTTATAGGAAATGTGGGAGTTTGTTAAAGGCTAAGAGTTTATGTTGATATACGGAGGGGATTTAAGTTTTAATATGTGATATCATTATAATTCCTAAGATGTAGTGAAGGAAATCTAAAGAAATATAATGACATAGAGAATTTATAACGCCAAAGAAGTTTCATGTTTAGTTTAAGTAAAGAATTAAATTATATGTGTGAATTGAGAAATAGAAGGAAATTAGATGTTAAGTGGAATTTTCATATGATGTCACAAGAAATGATAAAGATCAAAAGGAAATGAAACACGAAAAGATGATATTTAGCCGGTGAGTGGAGATTCTTCTCTTCTTTTCTTTTCTTTCTAAATGAAAATGTATATTATACTTTGATTTCACAGAAATTCGTAATATTTCATGAGGAATGTATTTCCATAAAATTTCACGAAAGTTGATATTTCTTAGAAAAGTTCATGTGAATGTTTGTATGAAATGATGCTTCATGATTTTAAAGAAATGTTGAGTTGAGGCGTGATTTATGATATATGAAAACCCCCAATGTGTATCCAATGTTATCATATGCCGTCTATGGACGAAGGGGCCTACATGGCTCAAGCTGACCAAATGAACGCCGCCCAGGCGAAGGGGCCTACGTGCTAGTTATGGCTCAAGCTGCTAATTTGTGCCGCCTAGGCCGAAGGGGTCATAAGGTACCTATGACCCAAGCTGACTGTCTACGCGCGTATGACTTGATATCATGATCATGTGATGTTGGGTACTCTTTGGGAAAAATTCCTTGATGATTTTGAAATGAAATGGTTTTTATGATGTTTCTAGTGGATTTTATGGTGATTATTAAATGAATGATGTTCATGATGTTCCCTAATGAATTTCATGATGTTTATGATATTTTATAGTATGCAATGATTTCATCAATGTTGATATTATGCTGGAATGATTTTTCAAATGATGAAAACCAAGAAGTGGTTTGTCCATCTTACGAGATTTTGTAAAAGATGTATTTCGACCTTTCAAAGCATGTTTATTTATAAAACTCCACTCACTGGGTTAGTTAGCTCATATGTTTTTCTAAATGATTTTCTTATCAGGCAGTAATCGGAATTTGGGCAACGCATTATAATCGGGCCTGCTACTTTAAGGATTCGAGCCACCACAAAAAAGATTATTATGGTTTTGTTGTTACTATGAGTTATAGGCTTCAATAAGGTTAACTTACTAGTATGTATTTGGTGTTGTCATGGAAATTATAATCGGTTTTGTATATTTCCCAATTATGAGGTGGTGTTAGTTATAATGAGAAATTGGCAAATTGTGATGTGTTAATGTGTTGGTGTTGATGTTGTTATTGGGGAGTATACGTGTTGGGTTTTGTCAGTAAAACAAAGGAGATGCTGTCAAAATTTTCTAAATTAAGTAGTATATTCATGAGCCTTGACGGTAAATTCTAGCTTCTAGTTGGAATTTATCGTCGGCGCACGTCACATTTCTAGTAAGTTAGAGGTACTGGAGTGGAGCGTGTCAACATCTTTCCAACATTTTGTTTACATTGATGATACATCTTCAAGCAATGAGTAAAAAGAAAAAATGGAACAACATTCTTGGAAGCTTCAACCACCACCACCGTACACCACCATAGCCACCGCCAGCCACCACTGCCCCACAACACAACCACCACTTTTTCACCCAAAACTCCACTCTTTCAACTCATCTCAGAACTAGGGACCTAACCCAAGCATTTACATTAATTTTTAGGCAACATGACCCAGAATTTTTTCAGATTTTTGGGACAAGTTCGACCGAGCAACCTCTAGTTTTAGCCCGGATCTGCCATGCTTGCACCCAAAATTGCCCTTCGCGGCCACTGTCTTCGCGGGCGATGCGTTTCGGCACAGTTTCACTAGCGAATATGGCGAAGCCGGCTATCCATCTCTGCTCATTCGAATGAAAATGGGGGCTGGGCGTAAATTTTATGTATTTTTGACATTTTAATTTCAGTCCCAATGTTTTAAGTTATTTCATTTAAGCCCTAAATTTTCTGTTTTCATTTAAGTAAGCATATAAATTTCGATTTGGGTTACCTTTGGCCCCTAAAATTTTGATTCCTTTCAGATGGGTCCAGAGACTTAGATTATGCTTATTTTAGCCTATAAACTTTTATTCTCAATTGATTTAGTCTCTTATTTTGGGACTATTCCAAATTAGTTTTGAAAGTTTATAAGGTTTTAATTTTAGTTTATGTTTAGACTTTATTTATTTAAACCCTTAAAATAGTTCATACTTATTTTTGAATAAAACTTTATTTTTTATTAAATATGAGATTTAATGACTTCAGCTATTTAAATTCTAATTTTTGGGATTATTGAATTTTTAAGGATTTCTAAATTAGTTTAAATAAATTCATTTATTTTTATACCTAAATTTTAGTTAATCCTTGATTTCCTAGTTTTCCTTAATTTTTGGGTATTAGCCACATTAGGGACTGTACCCTTAAGCATTTCATATAATTATTTTATTATAACTTAGTTTTAAAAATAGTTCCTTTTATAAAATAGCTCATTTAACCAAAAATCATAATTTGAGTTTTATACTCTTTTATAAGCGAGGAGTGAAGAACAAAGTGAGTAACCCTTGCCCATTAGCTCAACTCAGAGAAACTTGAGGTGGACTCTTTTCTAAAGATATTTTCTCACAAATAGCACTGATATTAGTTGGTTGTTCTATGAACTATATATAGAGCTGTGATTTATGTTCTTATATGTTATTTGCATTAGCTTAATTGCTTTATGCATAAAACGAGAAGAGATGAGACTTTTGCATATGTTTTATTGCTATGTATAGATTTTGCATACATGCTGTGATGTTACTACGCGCGCCAGTATTTTATATGCCTTACGACGAGAATCAGAAACTTGCATTTTCCATATGATGCTTGTTTTTTAGTAAAGACTATTTGAGACTTACGAGATGTGAATTGCATTTTTGTATGCATATTTGTAGCATATATTGGTTAATATTGCGCTGAGTGTACTGAGTATTTCTATGAAATACTCATCTCTTTCAAAATTAATATTTTGTGGATTTGGAGTCGGAGGAGACACCTTGAGCAATGGTGGCTTTCAAAATAAATTAAATTAGCTTTATTTTGGAATGATTGGAACTTTGTTTAAGTACTTGGAAAACTTTTGATGTCGTGTGAGGCAATTTGACTATCACTGACAAATTATCTTTTACATTATCACTATTATATCAAGATATTTTTCCGCTTTAAGTCCACTCTTGATTTATTTTATTTAAAAGAGAGAAAATTTTTTAATGTCTCCGGTACCTAGAACCTGGGGAGTTACAGTTTGGTATCAGAGCGCGGTCGATGTTTCTGTAGACCCACAAAAAAAACAATTTTATTATGAATTTTCAAATTTGCCATTGCCATTGCCGTCACTCTCTCCACTGACTCTGAAGGTAAAGAAATATATTTATTTGGAGAAAATGTTTATGTTGAGAAATTCAGGTACATGTTTGAGATATAATGTTATGAACTATTGAGACAAGAATGTTATTGTACCCTATTTGAGAAATAACCAAGTCGAGCATAATTAGGCATACTTGTAAGTAAATTATGTGAGGATAATCAAGAAATGATTTTACATTATGTTTCTTTATTCATTTTAGTTCTCGGGAACTTACTAGAGATAATGAGAAATTTACCTGATTGGACTTTGATAGCGAATTTTCAGACATGGTTCAGAATAGAGGTTTGTGTGAGAGGGTTTTTGCTATTTGGGATAGATACTTGTCATTTGAGTTTGATCCAGCTAGGACTATGCCAGAGAATATCTTGGCTTACCGCGTGGCATGCCATGAGGGCTGATAGTTACAGATTTCTGAGTTTTATGAGGATCTGAGGAGGCGTCGGGGAGTAGTTGTTGATTTCCCAACACTTTGTGATAAGCTTGTGATGAGTTCAGGAAGGCTCTTTCCACCAGAGCTAGTGCATGCTCCATTGCCAGAGGAGGAGCCTCTGGAGATAGAGTTGGAGTTAGACTGAGTTGTACCTGATGCTGAGTCCGGGGTATATGGACCTTCCTCATATGCACCCGGCATGTCTGAGTATACCCCTAGCACTCCTCTACTAGGATTCGGGGGTTGTCTTGATGAGTAGAGTAGGTAGTTGGAAGGAGTAGTAATAAGAGTTGTATCAGCATCAATGGTTAACTTTACATCTCAAGGTAAGCTAGTTGAGTTAAGATGTTATCTCAACTTTTGTACTTCTCATTGAAGGATTTTAAATGTTAATGAAAGCATGTTTCTTTTCCCTTCCTCTGTCGAACTATTTATGATGATATATGTTTCGTGCTATAAATTACAAGTAAAATAAATTTTATTTTTGCCTTGTGATGTAAAGGAAATGCCACGAGGCGAATCTCAAAATAGCATAATCAGGGAGTTACTCCAGGCAGCACTAGAGCGGAGACAAAATGCATCTGCTATGCCAGTGACCCCAACTATGTCTATGGTTGAACAGTTTCGCAAGTGTAGGCCACCCAGGTTTAAGGGCGGCAATGACCCGTTAGCCGTAGAGGAGTGACTTAGATCCCTAGAAAATATATTTTGACATATCTCATGCCCTGACGATTAGAAAGTTCAATTGCTGAGTTTATGCTGGAGGGTCATGCTGGCTATTGGTGGGACTCTGTCTGCAGGACTAAGACTCTAGAGGTGCAAAGGGACTTTACTTGGGAACAATTCAAGATTGATTTGGTCGATAGATACTTTCTGAAGGCCCTGCGAGATCAGAAGGTGTCCGAGTCTCTAAACCTAAAACAAAGAGACTTGGAGATCACTGATTATAAGAGAAAGTTTGAGAAACTCTCCGCTATGACCTGCACGTGGTAAGCACTGAGGCCATAAAGGCCACGACGCTCTTCCGATCTCCTATGTCCAGATATCCGCCAGATTGTGTGCTCTTACTCTTTGCCCACTTACAGTCAAGTTGTGAGAATGGCTTAGACAATGGCTTATTCTGGTCCACAATACAGTGGACGGGGGAACAAAGGAAACCAGCAAAATCAGGGCAAGGAAAGTGGCATGGGCAATCTCAGAATTAGAACAAGAATTATACACCAAACAAGAAGCCAAACACTCAGACCACTGGAAGACAGTCTGACAATACTTTTTCTCCATGTCCCAATTGTAAGAAGATGTACAAGGGAGAATGCTTATAGGGCAAGGGAGTCTACTACAAGTGCAGTCAGCTAGGCCATTTTGCATCAAACTATACGAATGCATTGGCTCAGAGCAGTGATCAGAAGAAGAATGTGGAGCAAGCTAAGAAAAGAAAGGCACAAGTGTTTGCCATAACCCATGAGGATGCTGTCGACAATGCTAATATTGATAACAGGTATCTTGTATGTCTCTAGTATCCCTGTATATGTCCTGATAGATTCAGGCACCACGTATTTCTTTATCTTAGTTTTATGCCTAGGTAGATTGAAATTAGTAGGTGAGAAAGTGGGTAGTACTCTGGAGATTAGTATACTATGAGGTGGTACCATCAATACTGATAGGTGGTTCCAGATGTACCAATAGACTTTGATGGGTTGGTATTAAAGGCAGACCTGGATCTGATCAAGATAAATGACTTTGACATCATCTTGGGCATGGACTGGATAAGTAATAATCGTGCTACTATCTTGTTCCATGAGAAAGAGGTGGCGTTTTGGAAAAATGGAGAGGATATATTTAGATTTTATGGCTCGAAAGTGAAGGCACTTCCTCGCCTTATTTCAGCCATGCAAGCAGAGAAACTTCTGGCAAAAGACGGCTATTAAGGGTATCTGGTTAGTTTGTCGGGTGGACTATCTAAAGAGATCACCCTTGACTGATGCCTCTAAGCATGGGTTGCGGTGTGCACTAATGCAGCATGGAAGGTAATAGCTTATACTTTAGGACAACTAAAGCCATATGAGCAGAATTATCCGACTCATAACTGAGAACTTGCAGCATTAGTGCATGCCTTAAAGACTTGGTGCCATTACTTGTATGGGAGCAAATGGGAGATCTACACTGATCATAAAAGTCTGAAATATTTCTTTGCTCAGAAGGAGTTGAACATGAGACAACGTCGATGGCTTGAGTTGGTGAAAGATTATGACTATAATATTCTTTACCATCCGGGTAAAGCTAATGTTGCTGCATATACATTAAACAGGAAGAATGCTGAACATTTATTAGCATTTGGAATAGTGCAAGACCAATTGATTAGGGATTTCCAAAATTTGAGGATTGAGATACGAGCCCCTTCAACCCAAAGATCTGGTAAGTTGGTGAATTTGATTGTCAGGCTATATTTAAGGGAACAAGTTATAGTTGCTCAGAAAAATGACAGCTTTCTGGAAAAGATCCGTAATAGAGTAGGGACTCCTCAGATATCAGGATTTGAGATTGCTTTTGATTCAGCACTCATGTTTATAGGTCGAGTCTGTGTTCTGAAGGATGAGCAAATTAGAAATGAAATTTTAACTGAAGCCCATTTGACTCCTTATGTAGCATATCCAGGAGGGACAAAGATGTATCGAGACTTGCATGACTCTTTCTGGTGGAGAAATATGAAAATGGACATTGCAAAGTATGTCAAGAGGTTAAAGCCGAACACCACAGGCCATCAGGGTTACTTAACCCGTTGGATATATCTGAGTGGAAATGGGAAAAGATTACGATGGATTTTGTAGTTAGTTTACCTAGATTAGTAAGAGGTTACGATGCTATTTGGGTGATTGTAGATTGACTCACAAAATCTACTTGTTTCTTACCAGTCCGAATGACTCTTAGTGTAGACCAACTAGCCCAAAAATATGTTAGAGATTGTACGACTACGTAGGGTACCAGTTTCCATTGTGTCAGATAGGGACCCGAGGTTTACCTCAAGATTCTGGAAAAGTCTTCAGACCGCCATGGGGACCTAGTTGAACTTTAGCACTGCCTATCACCCTCAGACAGGGACAGTCTGAGTGCACTATCCAAATACTGGAAGACGTGTTGAGAGCCTGTATGCTGGACCTAGGCGGAAAATGGGATGAGCGCTTACCATTAGTGGAATTTGCCTACAATAACAGTTTTCAGGCCACGATTGGCATGACTCCCTATAAAACTTTGTATGGTAGACAATGTCCATCACCAGTTTATTGGAATGAGGTTGGAGAAAGGAAATTACTTGGACCAGACATGGTAAGGGAGATAGTGGCAAGGATCGAAAAGATCAGATCCAGAACTAAGACAGTTCAAGATAGACAGAAGAGTTATGCTGATTTGAAAAGGAAGAATTGGGAGTTCCAAATCAAGGAGAAAGTGTTTCTCAATGTAGCAAGGGCGTCCTATGATTTGCCAAGAAAGGAAAACTAAGACCTCGGTTTTTAGGATTGTTTGAGATATTGGAAAGAATCGGGAATGTGGCTGTGACGCCCCCGGCTCTTGGCACCCGAGACGTCATTAAATTTTTCTCTCTTCTCTTTTAAATAAAATAAATCAAAATGAATCAAGAGTGAATAAAATGCGGAAAATATCTTGATTCAAAAGTGATAATACAAAAGATAATTCGTCGGTGATAGCTAACTGTTTCACACGATATCAAACGTTTTCCAAGTACTTAGATAAAGTTGGAATTAATCCACATCAAAAGCTTTCTAAGTACTTAGACAAAGTTTGATTCTTTCAAAAGAAGCTAATTAAACTTATTTTGGAAGCCACCATTGCTCAAAGCGTCTCCTCTGACTCCAAATCTGCAAAAATATTAATTTTGAAAGGGATGTAGTGCAATATTAACCAATTTATACTATAAACATACATATAAACATGCAATCATATCTCATAAGTCTCTACTCAAAAACAAGTATCGTATGATAAATGCAGGTTTTCGACTCTCTTTTCATGCCCGAAGACATATAAATACTAGCTCGCATAGTAATATCTTAGCATGCATGCAAAATCTGTGCATAGCAATAAAGCATATGCAAAAGTCTCATCTCGTCTCGTCTCAAGCATAAAGCAATTAAGCTCATGCAAATAATATATAAGAATATAAGTCACATATTCATATGCAATCCATAGAACAATCAATTAATATTAGCACTATTTTTGAGAAAATATCTTAGAAAAGAGTCTACCTCAAAATTCCACCGATCCGAGCTAATGGGCAGGGTTTACTCACTTATTCTTTACTCCTCGCCTATAAAAAAATATGAAACTCAAATTATGATTTTTGCCAAAATAAGTTATTTTATAAAAGGAATTATTTTAAATTAAGTTATAATAAAATAATTGCATAAAATGCTTAAGGGTGTAGTGCCTAATGTGATTAATACCCATAAGTTAGGGAAACTAGAAAATCAAGGATTAATTAAGATTTGGGTATAAAATATATGAGTTTAATTAAACTAATTTAGAAATCCTCAAAAATTCAATAAATTTAAAAATTATAATTTAAGTAATTAAAGTCATTAAATCTCATATTTAATAAAATGGGGCTTAAATTAAAATATGTATAAACTAATTTATGGGTTTAAATAAATAAAGTTAAATATAAACTAAAATTAAATCTTATAAACTTTTAAAACTAACTTGAAAGGATCCTCAAAATAAAAGACTAAACTGACTAAAAATAAAAGTTTTTAGGCTAAAATGAATAAAACATAAATTTCTGGGCCCATCCAAAAGAGATCGAAAGTATGAGGGCCAAAAGTGAAGAAATCAGAAGTTTTGTGCTCATTTAAACTAAATAAAAAGTTTAGGGCTTAAATGACATGATACAAAACTTTGGGGTTAAAATTTAAAATACTACAAAACATATAAAATTGCTCCCTCAATCCCTTATCCATTCGACCGAACAGAGGAGGGAGAGGGGCAGTGGGTATCGGTGGAAGGGGGGAGCCACCGGATTTGTCGTCTCCCTCGCCGGTGAAGCAGCGTCGGACACGAAGCTCGGCCACCCGCGCGACGCCCTTGGCCACAAGGGTGATTTGGGGCGTAGACACGGCGCGAGAAGGGAGAAAAATCCGAGTTGAACTTTGTCGAGTCCAGCCCCAAATTTCAAAGCAAAAATCTGAAATTTTGGCATGAAAATAAATGTAAAGGTTTGGGTTAGGTTTGTTATAGTGAACCAAGTTGAATGAGTGTGTTTTCGGGTGAAAATGGTGGTGGTGTTGGCCGCGGTGGGGGGTAGGTGCACAGAGGTGGCGGTGCTCGGTGGGGGTGCCTCTGCCAAGAATGTGGCTCTATCTTCCCTTGTCTACTTGTTTAACCCAAGAAATTGCATAAATTGTGAAATTTATAAAATGTGTGTGTGTGTGGGGGGAGGCAGTGGCGGCCGACGGTGGCCGAGGCGGTGGCGCACAATGGTGGTGATGGTGGTGGTGGCATTGGTTTAATCTTCTACCAATGTCATAACAAAAAAAAATCAGAATTTTTTTTGCAGCTGTGTGTTCTTGGCAAGGAAGAGGCTGTTGTTTTTGTTGTATATGTGTATGTGTAGATATGTGATGAAGTATATATATTTTTCTTCCAGATTTTTGCTCGTGAAATGTGGATTTGGAATGCTAATATCTGAAATTTGTGAATGTTTGTGTGAGATAGTGAGAAGGCAGTGAGTGTTTGTTGTGGGCAAGGAAAGAGCAGTGTGGTTGTGTGTGTGTTTGTAACATTTTTCAGGAACAAGAGGGGGGAGAAGAAGGGACGGTTGGGGGGAATGGAAGACAGGAGCAAACCTTCTCTTAGTGGCTGCTAGGTTGAGCTAGGAGAGTGGAGTTGGGGGGAGTTTATAAAAACCATTTTGGCGTAGGGTTACATGGGGTTGAGGGTTTGAATAAGGGTTTCCAAATCAGGAAAAAGTCTTAATCTAGGGGTTTAATTATAATGATTTTGGATTAAGAACTATGAGGTTAATTAAGGTACTAGTTAACTAAGCTTGTAGAAATTGTAAATTTGAGTAAAAGAAAATGTGAATTATGCTTAACTTACTTAAATGGTTAATTAAATGGTAATTAATTAAATCAATTGAAATTTCTTAATTAAGATAAATATTTATTATGAATAAGTTAAATTAAGTTTAAGAATTAAATTCGATAAATTTTGGTAGTGACGTGACTGAAAATTCGAAAATGTAAAGTTTAAAATTTTAAAATTTTTCAGTCACTACAGTGGCATATCGTCTGGCCTTGCCGTCTGAGATTTGAGCAGTAAGTAATGTCTTTCATATTTCATTATAAAAGAAGTACGTCCTTGACTCAGGTCATGTGGTGAACTATCAAGAAGTTGTGATTCAAAAAAAATTATCCTACAAGGAAACCCCTATACACATTTTAGAGAAAAAAGTTTATGTCCTGAGAAATCGAGAGATTCCATTAGTCAAAGTCAAGTGGGGCAGAGATGAGAGTAATGAGCTCACTTGGGAAAAAGAAGAAGAGATCCGTGAGAAATACTCTGACTTCATAGGCCAAGTAAGTTAAATTTCGAGGACTAAATTTATTTTAACGGGGTAAGGTTATATCGACCGAAAACTTTAAAACTATAAATTCTACCATTTCAAATTCTAAAGTCGAGTCCCTACCAATTTCTTCGAATTTAATTCTTTAACCTAATTTAATTATATACATAATAATAAGCTTTTATCTTAAACAAGAATTTATTTATTTATTTATTTATTTATTTACCATTTAATTAGCCATTTAAATAAGTTAGTATAATTAATATTGTATAAATTGTTTTAGTGATTTAACAATTTGAGCATTCATAAATATAAATATATATATATAGGTGTGTGTACACATAATTTCGTTAAGTATTTTGTTGTTGGACATGCATTTAACACATAAAGCCTTAATCCAAGGCTTGTGGTCCAATTAAACCCAAGAATTTAAAAACTTTTCCACAAATGGTGGTCTTCATTCAACACCTCCACCCTCATGTAACCTAAAAATACTAGTATATATAATTTTCAATTCCTCACTTCTTGCAACTCACATTTTGAACCAGCAGCCACAAGGCCTTCACTCTCTCTTCCTCATTGTCATGGGTAAATTCTACAAACATTCACCATTTCCTCCTTCAATCATCTTCAAGCACAACAACACCACCTTCACTATCATCTCTTCTGCATATTTCATATTCATCACATAATACACACACGACTATACCCAATGGATTCAAGGAAAATTCATGTTTGATACATACACACATACACACTGTCTTTTTACAAAACAAGCATTTATTTCCAGCATTTTGTTAACATTGATGCATACATCTTCAAGCAACGAGTAAAAAGAAAAAATGGAACAACATTCTTGGAAGCTTCAACCACCACCACCGTACACCACCGTGGTCGCCGCAGGCCGCCACTGCCTCACAACACAACCACCACTTTTTCACCCAAAACTCCACTCTTTCAACTCACCTCACAACTAGGAACCTAACCCAAGCATTTACATTCATTTTTAGGCAACATAACCCAGAAACTTTTTGGATTTTTGGGGTGAGTTTGACCGTGCAACCCCTATTTTCAGCCCATATCCGCCATGCTTGCACCCAAAAAATCCTTCGCAGCAACTGTTGAATGGGGCATCGCGTTCCGGCGTAGTTTTACCGGCGAATATGGCGACGCCGGTTGCCCCCCTCACTTCCCTTTTGCTCCCCTGATGCCCCTCTGTTGGTTCGAATGAACATGGGAGCTGGGAAGTAAATTTTATATATTTTTGACATTTTAATTTTAGTCTCAATGTTTTAAGTTATTTCATTTAAACCCTAAATTTTCTGTTTTCATTTAAGTAAACATATAAGTTTCGATTTGGGTTACCTTTGGCCCCTGAAATTTTGATTCCTTTCAGATGGGTCCAGAGACTTAGATTATGCTTATTTTAGCCTATAAACTTTTATTCTCAATTAATTTAGTCTCTTATTTTGGGATTCTTCCAAAATTAGTTTTGAAAGTTTATAAGATTTTAATTTTATTTTATGTTTAGACTTTATTTATTTAAACTCTTAAACTAGTTCATACTTATTTTGAATAAAGCTTTATTTTTCATTAAACATGAGATTTAATGATTTTAACTATTTAAATACTAATTTTTGGGATTATTGAATTTTTAAGGATTTCTAGATTAGTTTAAATAAATTAATTTGTTTTTCTACCTAAATTTTGGTTAATCCTTGATTTCCTAGGTTTTCTTAACTTTTGGGTATTAGCCACATTCGGCACTACACCCTTAAGCATTTCATATAATTATTTTATTATAACTTAGTTTTAAAAATAATTCCTTTTATAAAAGAGCTCATTTCACCAAAAATCCTAAATTTGAGTTTTGTATTCTTTTATGGGCGAGGAATGAAGAACAAAGTGAGTTAGCCTTGCCCATTTGCTCGACTTAGAGAAACTTAAGGTAGACTCTTTTTTAAGGTTATTTTCTCATAAATAGCGCTAATATTAATTGTTTGTTCTATAAATTACATATAGAGCTGTGATTTATGTTTTTATATATTATTTGCATGAACTTAATTGCTTTATGCATGAAATAAGATGAGACGAGACTTTTGCATATGCTTTATTGCTATGCATAGATTTTGCATACATGCTATGATGTTACTATGCACACTAGTATTTTGTATGTCTTAGGACATGAGACGAGAGTCAAAAACCTGCATTTACCGTACGATGCTTGTTTTCGAGTAAAGACTATTTGAGACTTATGAGATGTGAATTGCATTTTTGTGTGCATATTTGTAGCATATATTGGGTAATATTGCGCTGAGTTTACTGAGTATTTCTATGAAATACTCATCATTTTCAAAATTAATATTTTGTAGATTTGGAGTCGGAGGAGACGCCTTGAGCAATGGTAGCTTACAAAATAAATTAAATTAGTTTTATTTTGGAATGATTCGAACTTTGTTTAAGTACTTAGAAAACTTTTGATGTCGTGTGAGACAGTTTGACTATCGCTGACAAATTATCTTTTATATTATCACTATTGAATCAAGATCTTTTTCCGCTTTATGTCCACTCTTGATTTATTTTATTTAAAAGAGAGAAATACATGTTAATGTCTCGAGTACCTAAAACCGGGGGCGTTACAAGAGGTATGTGAATTTGTATTTGCAGTAGAACAGTAAATCTGTAAGCATAATTATCTTTTTTTCTAAAGACAAACGTTTTAAAAACATTTTTATTCCAATTACAAAATTATTTAGCTTACAATTCAAAACCAAAGTAAACACTCAATGAGATTTTAAGCTAAAATTTTCTCCCAGATAAGGCAATCATTTTTTTTTAAAATAAAAATTCCACAAGATATGTTAGTTTGCCTTAAACTATGTTTAGATAATTGGACCAGATTGGTCTGTCCAGTAGGAAAAATTGGGAAGAGGAAATTAGGCTAGACATTGTTCATTGTTTAAAATATTAAAAAACACGTCCAAACGTAATTAAAGGCGAAGATTACGCCTAAAGCCCATTAGCCCCTTACAATTATAGCCAAATTTTTATTAAGCGCTTTTCCTTTCACTTTTTTTGGTTTTTGATATTTTCTTTCTTTCCTTTTTAACTTGTTTTTTGTCTCTTAATTAATGATTGAAACTCTTATTCTTGCATTAGTTTCAATTAAACGTGACTTTCTACATTAAATTAAATAGTAATATAAACATAACATTTTAGCTTAGGTGTGTGACTTTTTATAGGGATACATAGGCTTGTACATCCCAAGTACAAAACCATTCGGAAAATATGTGCACATATTGTGGCAATCTAAATAGTATGGGATGATGCAAAGCCTAGTAGCTTCTAAACAAGTTATTGGCCCATGTTATGTTTATTTATTTATTTCTTTTATTGTTATTTTTTATGGGATTTATTATTATTATTAATGTTGCTGTTATTAATTGTTTTTCATTTTCTACTTATTTATATGTGACTTTTAAACTAAATACTAATAAAATAGTAACTTTTTAATTTCTATTTCATTACATGTAATTTTCTTATATATGACTTTTACATTAAATAAAATATATGAGACTTTTGGGGCTAAATTTATTGCATGTATAAAAATTTAAATTAAAAGTCACATTTTACTAAAAATTTATGTATACAAAAGGTCACATTTAACTAAGAAAGTCATACATAGAAAAATTAACATATAGAATAACTGATTGATTAAAAATAACATTTACTTAGAAAATCAAATAGAAAAATAAAAAAGTCAATGTTGATTGACACTTTTTCTGTTTAAAATTCATAAAAATCAAAATGGAAAAAACTCACATATATACAAATTAAAAAATCACAGTGAAAAGTCGTCTTGAAAAAGTCACATATAAAAATGTAAAAGTCACATTTCAAAGTCACATATATAAATTAAAGTTATCACATATTTATATAAAAAGTCACATATAAAAACTAAAAATCACATTTAAACGGTGCATATTGGTTTTCTAGAAAAAGTTATAAATAGAAAAAAAGTCACAAATGGAAATTAAAAAGTCACATATATAGAAATTAAAAAGTCACATTTCAAAGTCACGAATAGAAATATCACATTTTAAACTTATGTATGTATAAGTCATTCAAAAATGTATGGCTATATAAAAATCACATATAAAAATTAAAAAGTCATATTTCAAAGTCACATATAGAAATTAAAGATATCACATTCTTTTCGAAGCGAAGATAGCACGTAACTATTTAAAATAAAAAATCGTTTATGCACAAATTAAAAAAATCACATTTAAAAGTCACATTCGTTCTCTTGAAAAAGAAATAAATAGAAAAAAAGTGTAACGACCCACTCAACTTTGACATAATACTTTCTGCTTGGGGTCTAACCTGTACGGTTTTACTCTTGAGCTTCCACCTGAAAGGTCTCATGTCAATTGGAGTGGGTCTCTTGACTTATGAACTCGTCTCTCTTTCTGTCCGCTCTAAGCCTAACTCACACAATTTTACTCTTGAGCTTCCACTCAAAAAATCTCATGCCAGTTAGAGTGAGTCTCTTAATTTATAAACTGATCTCTCTTTCTCTACTCAAGTGATGTGAGATTGAGGTTGTCAGAAAAAGTCACAAAGCAAAATTAAAAAGTCACATATAAGTTGTCTCGAAAAACTCAAATTTACGAAAAAAATCACATTTCAAAGTCTCGTATAGAAAAACTGGTCTGATTCGATCTAAAATTTGTCAGCTGAAAAAAAGAGTGGAAAGTTAGGAAAACCCGGTTGGCCTAGTTAAAACCAATAAAAATTGTGAAATTGTGAAATACCTTATTTTTTAGATAAAAATTATTTTTTATTATTATTTAATTTAAACTAGTTCAATCCCAGTTCAATCTAATTTAATCTTTTGAGCCAATACTAGTAACCTTCTTTAATTTAATAGTCAGTCTGATTAATTAAAAAATGTGCAAATTCTTTTCAAAAAAAAAGTTGTGCAAATTAATAATTGTAGGAAAAAAAATTATGATTAGCTTTAGTCAAAAATTAGTTGTAATAGAGAATCAAAAAGTCTATTTTTAAAGTCTCTAAAATGAAAAATCTAAGCTGGGTTCGGTTTGTATTTTCTCACTTGCAAAAAAAAAAAAAAATGGAAAACCGAATCCACTAAATAATTTTGCCTTCAAATTTATTTTCTTATTTATTTTTCCCTCACTTTTAACCCTAAATGCACTTAGATTACCCAGCAAGTTCAGTATATCTCTTCCACGCCACGGCTTCTTCACTGCATCCTTGGAGCTCTTCATTGCATCTGCACGTAACTTCCTTTAGTCTCTAATTTCTCTATGTGATTTCTTCTCCAGTGTTATTGAGTCTTTTCCCCCTTTTTTTGCTGGTAATTTAATTTCCCGTTCGATTTCCCATTTTAATTTCCGGTTCGATTTTCACATCTGATATAAAAACCGGTTCGTGAAGTAGTAGTCTGAATGAAAAGTTCATATCTTGTATGGTTGAATTTTAAATGAGGATGAATATGTGTTCCTGCCATATTTAGTTTACTAGATCTTCTTTTGTGTGAAATTCTTGCAATCTGGCAATAGTTATTGATCATTGAAATGTTTACATAAGATTAGTTTCTTTCTTGGAACATGTGAGTTTGATTCTTCTTGAAGATAGTGAAGCTACGATTTGAACCTAAGTCCAAATTCCGTGTGCATTCAATATGTTTAACGAAATGCTGGTGTAAAATTAACCATATCTCGGATCTACTTGTGCATAATTTGATTTGGTGAGCATATATAACCTGTGCGTAATTCTGTGCATTGCACTGGATTATAAGATTCTTCTTTCCAATTCATTTCTGGTTTCAAATTGCTTATGAATTGATGGGATCCAATTTTTAATTATCTTTGATGGTAACTTGGTCATGAATTGTACGCACACACATGTTGATAGAAATTTTAGTTTAGTGTTTCTATAGATGTACAATTGTACATTCATTGTCGTTTTTATGTTTAATAAAGACAGACTTAACTTTGTGTTCCTTGCCCAACTCTGTTGACTTAGTGTGCTGAATTAATCTCAACAATTTATTATTGGTCTTATTTAGGTCGAAGTTGTAGGATTTTATGATGATCAGTTCCAAGAATTTTAGTGACTTGTTTTAAATGGTGGTGATAGAGGTATAGATATATTTGACTACCAGTTGACTGAATACGTGAGGTGCTCATCTATGCTGGTTTTTCACTTAGCAAGTGACTTTATGTGAATAAATTTATGTTGGGTTCACTCTACTTTCGCGTACATACTATTTTCCGTAACAAAAATATATGATTGATTTTTTTTGAGTTACTACAATATATTAAAGGATTTCGGATTTTTACATTATAACGGAGAGGTGCAATTAACCAACACGTACGCCAAAAATCAAAAGGAAGGGTGAGAGAAATACATAGCACCCATAAAATATGGAGTATTCTAGCTAGCGTAATAATAAATTATAAATGGGGAGCACCGAATTGGTACATACAAAATCAAGAGAGGAGCCCTTTGATTTGTGCGATTGTGCCATTAGAGTGACTACTAAATTCAGTAATTAAGCATATGATTGTCAATGAAACTTGTGTGTTTGTATTTTTGGTGTTGCAATGTTTTGTATGGCTGTTTCACATATTTGCAACAATAGTATGCTATATCACGTTAATCTGTTTTTATTTTATGAGTTGATTTTTTTAATATGTCAATTTTAGACAAACTATGAGATCGATCTAAACGACCAAGATTTGAAAAGTTATGTTGATAGAATGTACGATGGGGGGTATAGAGAGTTTAAGGCTGAATTGAGTGCATATTACAAGTCGTGTGAGACGTATGAGAATGCAATGGCTAAGCCTCCTCTAGAGATGCTTGATAGAGATGTAGATCAATGGCGTGAGTTGTGTAACAATTTCAACTCTAATAAGTTCAAGAAACTTATTATGTATGTCGTTGCTACTTTCCTATTTTTTTCTACTGTTATCGTTTATATAGCATTTGCATATACTATCTTTTGCAGAAAACATCATCAGCAAACACTGCAAACCGTTCAAATAAGCTGCTCAATCATGGTACCGGTTCGCGTCCTCTCTTGTACCTAGTAGAGGATATGGCTGAGGTAATTTACAGACGAATAATTGTACAATTTATTATTTTGTTAAGAGTTTGAACACCGTGTTTGAAACATTCATATTTTCTAATAGGATGGTTCAAAGTTTTTGGAAGTTGCCGCCTTTAAGTTAGCTTATGGAGGGAAGGACAACTATTGGACTAATAGCATAACAAAGGTTCAATATGTAAGAACCTACATCTTGATTAATAAAATGATTTGATTGTCACTCTGGTTGAGCATTTGTTCTATTATTGATTGTGGCTCTGGCTGAGCCTTGCTTGTGGTTTTTTTGTTTGCTCTGGCTAAGCTTTGTTTGTCTCCCATGTACTCTTTCCTTATTTGAATAAAAGTTATTATTTTCATAAAAGAAATAAGGTAGCTTTCTCTATTCTCTTAATGCTTTCATCAATAGTTAACAACTATAATAAACTGTCAGGTTGTACACATATTCTTAAAGTAAATTTACATGATGATAGTGTGCAATCCCAGGTTCTTTAACAAAAACATAGCTGAAAACTACTTTTTATATCAAAACCTGACTTCTATATACAATTTGATCTTGATATTTGGACCATGAAAGTTCAAAATTAGTATATTAAACGTGTAGAAAAATGTTGATATACTTGTACTTTTTTGTATGGAAATGCCAACTTCTAGTAATAAAAGAAATTATTCAAAATTTACTTAAGGCATATCATTTTATGTGTCTGTGATTGATGTCAATTGGAGTATGAATTATGTAAATGATCTTGAAAATGAATCATGCAGTACTTCTCTCATATGAGATTGTTGATGCTCCTGTTGTTGATGTATTGGTAAACTATATTTCTTAAGACTAGAGTTAAAAATGATTTTGTGTCTATGAATCTAAATGCAAAGTAATATACTCAAATTATTAGTTATGAAAATGGGGAGCAAATTCTTACTATTGCCACTCTTGTAACATATTATCCTCTTCATGGTATTTACTATGTTTGGAATTTTTGAAACAACAAGGATACTTATAGATACTATTGTGTTGTATAACTCTTTTGTAAGACGAAATAGTTGCCAAAACTAATGAATATCTTGCAAAGAAAGCAAAGGAGCAGCAGCTTCTTCAAGACATTCCTTTGGAGGAGATACTCGTTTGTGATCTTATTGTTGGACTTAACATTATGATGTCTGTTTTAAGTAAAAAGCCTAGTCGTTGAATTCGTGGTTTCAGAGATGGTTGCCTTCGAGACACTGAGGCTTCTACTGCAAAGGTGCGCCATTTGGAAAATGAGTTAGAAGCAGAACGTGCTGCTCGAAAGGCTGTTGATGTTGCTCGAATGAAGACAGAGCAAAGGATGCAAACTAAATTCAATGCTACATTGCAGTCTTGGCATAATTTTTTAACACAGATGTGTAGTCAAGTTCCCGGCATTGTTTTACCACCGTTTGTATCATTGTCAAGTGAGCATGACAAGACAAATATGGATGATACTCTGAAGATTAAGATAACAATTTGGATGAGACAAACTTCGGTGATGAATAGAGATTCATGAGGTAGTATTAAGGCATCTCATTAGATATGGTTACATTTTAAGATACATGCAGTAGTACTATATTTCACTTTGTTACATTTCGTTTTATCAATTGTTGTGTTTTCATTTGGACACAATTTTTCATCTAATGGTAAACTTATTGATTTTATCAGTGTTTACAATTTTATTCTTTCTCTATATCTAATTAAAACAAGATTAATTAGTACAATTTGACAAGGCACATATAGCACATAAAAAAAATATTTCCTTACAATTTTTTTCATTGATTGGAAAGACTCATTTAGCCTACAAATATTATTTTCTCACAAAGCATTATCTCTAGGAAAAGTAAGCTTAGTCAACAAATAAGACTTATTTGGCTACAAATTCTCAAATTCTCCCTTGTCTTAAATGATCATAGTCTACAAATATTTCTCCTTACAAAAAAATTATTCATATGAAAAATATTCCTTAGCCTACATGTGATTTTTTTCAACAAAAAATTATTTGTGGTTGAAAGGATGTTTTGCCTACAAATAACTCCGCCTACAAAAATATATTTGTGACCACAATGATGTTTTGCCTATAAATAACTCTGCCTACAAGAGTATATTCGTGGCTAGAGGATCTTTTGCCTGCGAATTGATTTCCCTATAAAAATCATCACGTGATAGAAAGGATGTTTTGCCTATGAATTGCTTTTCCTACAAAAATCAATTTGTGATGAAAAGGATGAAAGAGATATCTTTGTGACAGAAAAGATTTTTCGCCTATAAATGAGTTTGTGTGGAAAATACTTAGACGATAAATGCTATTTGTTGGTAAAGGATTTGTAGGGGTAGGTTTTAGCCGACGAAGTTGTGTATTTTGTCGTCTAAACCCTTTCGTTAGGATGATTGCCCTACAAACTTCACCACAAATTTTTTTTGTCTCGAAATAGTTTTGCCTACAAAATCTTGCTTCTTCCTACAAAAACGGTTTGTAGGGAAAGATATAAAATCTTGTAGTGATATATATATATTAAAAATTTTATTTTGCCTACACGCATGCATGTTATTATACATACATGTATATGTGTCAAATATCTAAACTACAAGCACCTCACACTTGTAGTCTAGATGTGTGCCATGTATTACATGCACACATAATGATATGTATGCGTGGGCAAAATAAAATTTTTGATTATATATATATATATATATATATATGAGGTCACGGATGACAGTCAAGTCAAAGTGTTCGCCTTTGCATATAATTCATATTACAATGGTTCCGAACGGTAGGCCATTTGGTTTTATAAGCTACCAACTATTGACGCAAACAGGGTCTTGGCCTGGCTAATAGTATGTGCTAATTGCCTCTATTTTCATATATACCATTAATTTTTCCTATTTTGTTAAATTTAAATTTGGTCAAATCAATCACATCCACACATCTGATGGACCCAATTATACTATGCAAATCTCCGCGCTATCCAACTCTACCTCCCTCTCTCTCTCTCTCTATCCCTCTCTCTCTCCCCCCGCAAAAATACAATTTTTTTGAATGCAAACATACATTAATAGGTAAAGCTTTTTTTTCACTCTTTATGGACTGTCGTGAACTTTAGATTATTTTCACATATACTTCAAAAATTTTCTAGAAGCACCTCTGAAAAAAGGGGAAATTGGTCCAGCATCTGCCAATAACAAATAAAGGAAGGATGAAGTGGGGGTGGGTGGTGGTTGCTAAGAAAAACCATCTCTAACATATACCTCCCTTCTTGACTGCAAATTTGGAGTCGAGAATATTATTGCATACGAAAATGTTCGTTTTAATCCTCATTTTAATTACTATATATATAAAAGTTTTTATTTTCTTTTATTCTTTTTATATATTTACATTTCTTTTATAAATTTAATTTTTTGCACTTATAGTAAATTTGTAATGAAGTAATACGATCGTTACAGTGTACTGAATTATGGGTAATTTACACTTAAAGTCCCATGGGTCCCAAACATTTAAGAAAATCTCACTCCAACCCTCTAATAACAGTTTCCATCTTTTGTGGCTATTAAATCTTTATAAAATGACTATTTTGCCCTCAACTTGTAATTAAACAAAAAAATAAAATAAATAAATAAATAAATCAAATAAATAAATAAATATTTTAAAATTATAAATGCCCCCAGCCATTGATGTTCTTGTCCTTGCACTCAAAAATTCCAGATCCATTTCAGGTAGACCAGTGACACCTGAAGCAAACCCATACTTCCCCCATTAAAATCACCGGATTTCACCCTAGATCGTCGAATTTTTCTCCCATGGCAAAACAGTTCAATGGGTCTGGATATTTAGTAAAGCAGTATTTAAAATTTTAAAATATTTTTTATTTGATTTATTTCCTTTTTTTTTTTGTTTAATTGTAGTTTGAGGACAAAATGGTCATTTTTAGAGATTTAACGGCCAAAATAGATGGAAACCGTTATTGGAGGCTTGACGAGAGGTTTTCCTCAAAGGTTAGGAACCCACAAGACTAGAAATAAAGGTTGAGGATGAAATTATTATAAAACGAACAGTTGGGGACATGAAGTGTAAATTACTCCTGAATTACCTACGAACCAAATATTATAATCGGAGTTGTGAAAAATCGAGAAAAAGAAAAAAAATGTATAATTATTATCTCGAAAACGTAAACTATAATAATTTCGGTGGAAGCGTGAACAATAAAAAAGAACAAAATATTTAGATAGAAAATAGTTGTTGGTTCAATGGTATACCAAACTGGAAACTCTCATCGGTATATCATGCATTTTCTTTTTAAAATAATAGTAATAGACCAATTTTTAATTTTTGGTAGGATGAATTATTCTACCTCCAACCGTCCAGAGTTGAAACTTATAAATCTCTCTTCTTTTACGGGAATCACGTTCCTTTTAAACTTGGATTTTCGGATTTCTGGTCAACTTGTTTTGGTTTTCTTTATAATTTCAATTTATTATTATTATTTTCAAAGGCTTACGTCTCTTTTGCAATGACTTTCCAGCTAATCTTAATCTAACCTCTTGATTAGCAGACCCTCTAAGTCACGGTTTCACTTTTAGATGGGAGTAACTAACTAATGGATTTTTGTGTACGATGCATGTATACGTTAGACTAACCATTATACATATTTCTTTGCGTTCTTCCAATCACTGATTACCATCCTTACCCGGAAAAGCGAATATAGAAATTTTTAATAATACGGGCTAAAAATAAAAAATAATATTTTAGTTCAACTATTTTAAAAGATATTTTAGTTCAACTAATACAATTTTTTTAAAAGATTAAAAATAAAAAATAAATATTTTTATGATTATTTTTTTTAATTGAACATGGGCTGCAGCCTTGGCTTGCCGGGACTAGATCCGCGCATACATGTATGTAAATTAGTTAGCGTGTGGGCTTTCAATTATGTAGTCACTTAGTCCCTTCACTACTCCGAGGCTATAAACTCAGATTCTATTGTGATCTGATCATGTTTAAAAGATTCCATGATATATATATATATATATATAGACACACACACTAGTTACCGTACATGCGATGCATGTGTTACGTTCCATCTTTAGTTTTAAGTCTGCATAGATTTTGTTATGCTCTGCCGTTTATAAAAATCAAAATGAAGTGTTAAAATTATTTGCTTTGATAACAAGATAAAATAAAGGACATGAATAGCGTATCTTGATCAACATCACAATTTTGAAGCCATTGCCCTAGAACACAGCACCTAATATTGACAACATAAAAATTTGCTATAAAGTAGTATATGACATAAAATGTTTTTTGTTCCTTATACTCTTGTCCTCGTTTTGCCTATCTTTCTATCAATTGATGTTGTTAACTAACAGCCAACAGGAAATGACTTTAGAATGATTCAACTCCTAGTTTCATTTACCTAAAAATGTTTGTTACACAGTCTACTTCTATGTGCACTATTTCTTCACCAGGATCATGATCAAGTGATGCTTGATCTTATTTCAAAAAGGTGATGCTTGATCTGATACTCCACCAAAATCTTTCACATCAGCCTAGGGATTGAAAACTTCAGAATTTGGGTAATAAATGGGAAGAAAAGTTGAATGCTAATTCATACCTGTAGAAGACAACATTAAAAATTAATACATTTGTGCACATCTAGGAATGAATAAATTCCAAAGCCTCTCTTCATCAAGCAAGTCGGTATATTGGTAGCTGGTACCATTAGACATTGCTAATTCATTTCAAATTAATTTTAAAAATATTGCAGGCTAACACAATAGAGCGATCAGTTAACAAGTTCATAATGCTGTTCTCGTGTCTTAAATTTTAATTAAATATTAACTCGAATAAGCTAATTAAACATTACTATCAGTGTATACATGCAAAAAAGAATTTAGTATTATGTTAGAAAAATTGTAAAAAGAGTATCATTTCTCAAGCAGCATTAGAAAAGTCTTTACCTAAAAATGGGTGAACTTGTTTGAGGCATTTAATGCCTTTTCTTTTAAAGCCCTAATTTTTGGTATTCTCCTCTCATCCTTAGAGTTCTCGTAACCTGATCTTCTCTTTCATGTTTCATCATTGACCTCTATACCTTTTATGCCTAAAGAGGAGAAAAAAGATAGATAGAAAGGAAATCTTGCTATTGAATATATAGCAATGTTTTTAGTATTTTAGTTCTCCGTTCATTTTAGATAATTATATTACAATCAAATTGAATGAAGCCTAATATACATGACAAGTGTACATGCCAGATATTTTACAACACAAATAAGTTTCCTGTAAGTTCTCAACCTCTAGCACAATCCAAAAGTAACAAAAGCTCCTGTCTTCTATGCCTTGTGCCGTCCAAAATAATTTGTTGTAAGAAATTTTTTCAAGAAGCCGATGATTATTGAGTAACTATGTGAATATTAGTTAGTACGTTTCAAATCCTTTTTTTCTTTGGCTGAACAATATGATACTGGAGTTTGAGTTTGCATCTAGATTTTTTATTCTCATTGGTTATTTTGTTACAGAAAAAGTTTGGCCATCTCTAGTTGTGAAATCGTGACAACTTGCACTACAAGAAATAAATGAAATATAGGCGACATTTGTCGTTTCTAAAGGGCCGAAAGTCACCTCTATTAATAAATTACAGCGACAAAGTCGCCCCAATGAGGTCGTTCCTACAGGACCGCGTTCTATAGGAGCGAACAGCCTGTGGAAACGACTTTGTCGTCCCTATAGGTCGATCTATAGAGGTAGATCAATTATGGTTTATAAAAAAAATCTATAGAGACGACTGATCAATTTAAAAAAAAAAACAGTGTGCACCTGCCATAAATCTCCAAGCCAAAGTTTGTCATCATTCTCTTACACATTGCAATCCCACATTTATTGCAATTTACAAACACAAAGCTAACCTAAAAAATATTAATCAATTAATGAACTAAATCAGAATCCGGCTTACCTTAACCCGCTCTAATTAAACTATGAGACACCTAAACAAATCAAAGCTACAGTAAAATTGCTAACATCTAAGACACCAATTTAACTACATAAAGAAACATAATAATCAAAGGAATGAAATATAAACATGTAAAATGCAAATACTTAATAGTTCACATAGAGAAACAGAATACAACTAAGTTTAAGGGGCTGTAGACCTGGAATCGCTTGAAAGACAGTTTTAATACGTGCCTCCCTATCACCAGCTAAAAATAAGTCATCTCTTCAGTCCACTCCTGTTTCAAATCTCATCCTTTATCTAAATAAGATAGCCATTTTGCTTGCCAACCAGTCAGTAAGCTAAATGATTAGCATGATTATAGGATGCTGTAATATTATGCATTATCAAGAATCTGCTTATTTATCAAATTCTCAACGTTCTAACCAAAAACTATGTAGGACTTCTAAAGATTAAGCTGCCCCAAGGGGCCGAAACCTGTGCATAAATGGGTATGCTATTAGAAGTTTAACACATAGTTTTAATGTAACAGTTGCAAATGGGTATGCTATCAGAAGTTTAACACATAGTTTTTAAAAAAAAAAAGAAAAAAATTCTTAGCATATCTGAAGATCTGTAGCGACCGAAAAATTTTAAAATTTTAAACTTTATATTTTTGAATTTTTAATCGCGTCGCTCTCGAAATTTATCGAATTTAATTCTTAAACTTAATTTAATGAATATTTATCTTAATTAATAAATTGTAATTTACTTGATTAATTACCATTTAATTAACCATTAAATAAATTAAGCATAATTCACATTTTACAAAATTTCTTTTTATTTTACAATCCCTACAAAGCTTAGTTATTTAGCATTCTAATTAACCTATTAGTCCTTAATTCCAATCATTATAATTAACCCATAAGTTTAAGACCTTTACCCAAATTAGTAACCCTCATTCAAACATCCCTCCCCATGCAACCCTATGCCTAATTAATTTGTATATATCCTCCCACAACACCTCACACTCCCAGTAGCCCAATCCAGCCACCAAGAGGTCTGCTTCTTCCTTCTTCTCTGCCTCCCACCGTCCTCCCTTCCCCCTCTTCTCCAACTCTCTGTCTTTAAAATTTTGCAAGCACACTGCCATCACAATGCAACCAAGACATACACATTTACATACACCTACACTGATAAACAAACTGCCCTTCTTCTTTGCTAAAACAAACACTCACTGCCTCACACAAACATTCAAAATTTCAGATATTAACATTTCAAATCCAACACTTTCACAGCAAGAATCTGGAGGAAAACATATACATTTTCATTATAGATCTATGCACACACATATACACAAGCACACTGCTCCATCTTGCCAAGAACACACACAGATTTTGGTGTGTGAGATCGGAAGAGCATACGGCCAAAGCCGCCACCACCACCATCACCGTGCGCCACTACCCTAGCCACCGTGCACCACCACCACCGTGCACCACCTCAGCTACCACCAACCGCCACTGCCTTCCCAACACACACACACATTTTACAATTTTTTTTATTTGAAGCATTCCATTCATAAAGTAGTTGGCAAGAAGGGAAATGAAGCCAACGCCACTCCACCACCTTTCGATTCACTACACACCCAAGAACCTAACCCAAGCATCTGCATCTCCTCCTAGAGTGCACAAACCGGAGATTATTCGAAAATTTTGGGACAAGGTTCGACTGATTTCAACATGGTCTCCCCTCCTCCCACTGGCCTTGCACCCAAATCGGCCCCTTAGGGCCCTCACCGCCGCGGGCGACACGCTCTGGCGCGGTGTCGCCGACGAACGGGACGAAGCCAGCTACCCCCCTCCCACCGATGCTCCCCTGCCCTTCTCCCTCTCTGTTTCGGTCGAATGAACCAGGGGGTAGAGGGAGTAATTTTATGCATCTTGATATTTTAAATCTCAGTCCCAAGGTTTTATCATGGGTCATTTAAGCCCTAAACTTTCTCTTTAGCTTAAATGAGCCCAAAGATTTCGTCACTTTTGGCCCTCAAACTTTCGATCCCTTTCAGATGGGCCCAGAAAATTATGTTTTATTCATTTTAACCTATAAACTTTCATTTTCAGTTATTTTAGTCTTTTATTTTGAGGATTCTTTCAAGTTAGTTTTAAAAGTTTATGAGATTTTAATTTTACTTTATATTTAACGTTATTTATTTAAACCCATGAATTAGTTTATATATATTTTAATTTAAGCTCTATTTCATTAAATATGAGATTTAGCGACTTTAATTATTTAAATTATAATTTTTTTTGATTTATTGAATTTTTGAGGATTTCTAAATTTGTTTAATTAAACTCATATATTTTATACCAAAATCTTAGTTAATCCTTGATTTTCTAGTTTTCCCTAACTTTTGGGTATTAGTCACATTAGGCACAACACTTTTAGCATTTTATACAATTATTTTATTATAAATAATTTATTTTATAAAATAACTCATTTTAACAAAAATCCTAATTTGAGTTTCATATTCTTTTATAGGCGAGGAGTGAAGAATAAGCGAGCAAACCCTGCCCATTAGCTCGACTCGGTGGAAATTGAGGTAGACTCTTTTCTGAGATATTTTCTCAAAAAAATAGCGCTAATATTAATTGATTGTTCTATGAAATGCATATAGATATGTGACTTATGTTCTTATATATTATTTGCATGAGCTTAATTGCTCTATGCTTGAGATGAGATGAGATGAGACTTTTGCATATAATTTATTGCTATGCACATATTTTGTATGCATGCTATGATGTTACTATGCGTGCTAGTACTTATATGCCTTTGGGCATGAGACAAGAGTCGAAAACCTGCATTTACCATACGATGCTTGTTTTCGAGTAGAGACTTATGAGATATGATTTGCATGTTTATATGTATGTCTATAGTATAAATTGGTTAATATTGCGCTGAGTCTACTGAGTATTTCTATGAAATACTCACGCATTTTAAAATTAACATTTTGCAGACTGAGAGTCGGAGGAGACGCCTTGAGCAATGGTGGCTTCCAAAATAAATTAAATTAGCCTTATTTTGAATGATTCAAACTTTGTTTAAGTACTTGGAAACTTTTGATGTTAATTGATTCTAACTTGGTCTAAGTACTTGGAGAACATTTGAAGTCGTGAGAAACAGTTGATTATTTCCGATGAATTATCTTTGTGTTATCACTTTTGAATCAAGATATTTTCCGCATTTTATTCACTCTTGATTCATTTTGATTTATTTTATTTAAAAGAGAAGAGAGGAAATTTTTAACGGAGTCTTGGGCGCCGAGAGCCCGGGGCGTCACAACTTGGTATCAGAGCGCGGTCGACGTTTCTGTAGACTCGCAAAAATTTGTTTATGATTTTTTTTTAATAAAAAATTTATAAATTATTTTCAAATTTAAGAATCTTGGAAGTGCCATTGCCAACGCTCCCTCCGCCGACTCTGAAGGTAAAGAAGGATAGTTATTTTGAGAAAATGTTTATATTGAGAAATTTCGGGTACATGTTAAAGATATGATATTATGAATTATTGAGACGAGAAATTTATTGTACCCTATTTGAGAAATAACTAAGTCGAGCATAATTGGACATACTTACAGATAAATTAAGTGAAGATAATCAAGAAATGATTTTACATTATATTTTTTTATTTTTTATTCGTTTTAGTCCTTGGGAACTTACTAGTAATAATGAGAAATTTACCTGACTGGACTTTGATAGCGAATTTTTAGGCATGGTTCAGACTAGAAGTATGTGCGAGAGGGTTTTTGCTGTTTGGGATAGATACTTGTCATTTGAGTTAGATCCAGCTAGGACTATGTCAGAGAATATCTTGGCTTACCGCATGGCACGTCATGATGCCTTATCTTGTGACTTACCTATTGACGATGCGGCCTCTATTGGCCACCTGATATCCGTATTTCCTGAGGGGAGACAGTCACTGATTTCTGAGTTTTATGAGGATCTGAGGAGACGTCGGGGAGTAGATGTTGATTTCCCGACATTCTGTGATGAGCTCATCTTCCCACCAGAGCCAGTACAGGCTCTATTGCCAGAAGAGGAGCCTGTGGAGATAGAGTTGGAGTTAGATCGAGTTGTACCTGATGCCGAGTCTGGGGTATATGGACCTTACCATATGCACCCGGTACACCTGAGTACCCCCCTAGCACTTCACCACTAGGATTTGGGGGTTGGCTCGATGAGTAGAGTAGGTAGTTGGAAGGAGTAGTAATGGAAGTTGTATCAGCATCAATGGTTATCTTTAAATCTCAAGTTAAACTAGTTGACTTAAGATGTTATCTCGACTTTTGTACTCCTCATTGAAGGATTTTAAATGTTAATGAAAACATGTTTCTTTTCCTTTCTATTTATGATGATATATGTTTCGTGCTATGAATTGCGGATAAAATAAATTTGGTTTTTGCCATGTGATGTAAAGGAAATGCCACCACGAGGCGAATCCCAGAATAGCATAATCAGGGAGTTACTCTAGGCAATACTGGAGCAGAGATAGAATGCACTTGCAGGTGTAGACCACCCAGGTTTGAGGGAGGCAATGACCCCTTAGCCGCAGAGGAGTGGCTTAGATCTCTGGAGAAAATATTCTGACATATCTCATGCCCTGATGATCAGAAGGTTCTGTGTGCTGAGTTTATACTGGAGGGTCATGCTGGCCATTGGTGGGACTCTGTCTGCAGGACCAGGACTCTGGAGGAGCATAAGAACGTAACTTGGGAATAGTTCAAGACCGACTTGATCGACAAATACTTTTCCCAAGCCCTGCGAGATCAGAAGGAGTCTGAGTTTCTAAACTTGAGACAAGGAGACATGGACATCACTGATTATGAGAGAAAGTTTGAGGAACTCTCCCTCTATGCCCCGCACTTGGCAAGCACTGAGGCCAAGAAGCCCAGAAGGTTTGAGAGAGGCCTACGCCCTGATATCCACCAGATTGTGTGCTCTCACTCCTTGCCCACTTACGGTCAAGTTGTGAGAATGGCTCAGACTGTGGCTTATTCTGGTCAATGATCCAGTGGACAGGGAAACAGAGGAAACCAACAAAATCAGGGTAAGAGAAAGTGGCATGGGTAGTCTCAGAATCAGAACAGGAATTTTGTACCAAACAAGAAGCCAAACAGTCAGACTGCTGGGAGACAGCCTGGCAACACTTTTCCTCCATGTCCCACTTGTAAGAAGTGCACAAGGGAGAATGCTTGTGGGGGCAAGGGAGTCTACTACAAGTGCGGTCAGCCAGGCCATTTCGCATCAAGCTGTACCAGTGCACCTGCTCAGAGCAGTGATCAGAAGAAGAACGTGGAGAAGGCTAAGAAAGGAATGGCACGAGTCTTTGCCGTAACCCATGATGATGCTGTCGAAGATGCTAATGTGATTGCAGGTATACTAATTAATTTTAAGTATTCCTGTATATACTTTATTTGATCTTAGGAGTTAAGAAATTCCTAATATAGCAATCATAATATGATAACAGGTATACTGTCTGTCTCTAGTATGCTTGTATATGTTCTGATTGATTCAGGTGCCACACATTCTTTTATCTCAGTTTTATGCCTAGCTAGATTGAAATTAGTATGCGAGAAAGTGGGTAGCACTCTGAAGGTTAGTATACTATCTAGTGGGACCATCAATACTGATAGGGTGGCCCCGGATGTCCCAATTGACTTTGATGGGTTGGTGCTAAAAGCAGACCTGAATGTGATTGAGATGAAAGACTTTGACATCATCTTGGGCATGGACTGGCTAAGTAATAATCGTGCTACTATCTTGTGCCACGAGAAGGAAGTGGCATTCCGAAAAAATGGGGAGGATGTATTTAGATTTTATGGCTCGAAAGTGAAGGCACTCCCCCGCCCTATTTTAGCCATGCAAGCAAAGAAACTTTTGGCGAAAGACGGTTGCCAAGGGTATCTGGTTAGTTTGCAGGGTGGACTATCTGAAGAGATCGCCCTTGACTGTGTGCCGATTGTCTGTGAATATGCAGACGTATTTCCTGAGGAGCTACTTGGCCTTCCACTGGGTAGGCAGCTTGAGTTTTCGATTGAGCTAGTACTTGGAGCTGCCCCAGTTTCTAAGGCTCCGCACCGTATGGCACCTAAGGAATTGCAGGAATTGAAAATCCAGTTGGAGGAATTGCCAGAAAAGGGTATTATCAGGCCAAGTGTTTCCCCGTAGGGAGCACCGGTATTGTTTGTCAAGAAAAATGATGGCAGTATGAGAATGTACATCGACTACCGAGAACTTAATAAGCTGATGATAAGGAATAGGTAGCCTCTTCCGAGGATTGATGATCTATTTGATCAGCTGAAGGGTGCTACTGTGTTTTCAAAAATCGATCTAAGATCTGGTTACCATCAGCTAAAGATCAATCCAACGGATACACCAAAAATATCTTTCCGAACTCGATATGGGCACTATGAATTTACAGTACTTCCGATCTCGGTCTTACTAATGCCCCCGCAGCATTCATGGACCTAATGAATCGAGTCTTCCACCAGTATTTGGATAAATTCGCCATCATCTTCATCGATGACATACTGGTTTACTCGAGGGATCCAAAACTACATTAGGAATATTTGAAGATTGTGCTGGATACATTGAGGGCAGAGAAGTTGAATGCCAAATTCAAAAAATGCGAATTTTGGCGTGAGAGAGTTGGATTTCTTGGCCACATTGTCACGGCCAGAGGCATTGAGGTCGATCCTTCTAAAGTTGAAGCCGTAACAAACTGGCCGATCCCTGCTAGCGCTGGAGATGTAAGGAGCTTTCTAGGATTGGCTGAGTATTACCGAAGATTCATAGAGGGTTTCTCCAAAATAGCAGGACCTATGACTCAGTTAATTAGAAAGGGAGTTAAATTTCAATGGTCAGATCGGTGTGAGCAGAGTTTTCAAGAATTGAAGAAAAGGTTAATTTCAGTCCCAAGGTTTTATCATGGGTCATTTAAGCCCTAAACTTTCTATTTAGTTTAAATGAGCCCAAAACTTCTGATTTCATCACTTTTGGCCCTCAAACTTTCGACCCCTTTCAGATGGGCCCAGAAAGTTATATTTTATTCATTTTAACCTATAAACTTTCATTTTCAGTTATTTTAGTCTTTTATTTTGAGGATTCTTTCAAGTTAGTTTTAAAAGTTTATGAGATTTTAATTTTGCTTTATATTTAACGTTATTTATTTAAACCCAAGAATTAGTTTATATATATTTTAATTTAAGCTCCATTTCATTAAATATGAGATTTAGTGACTTTAATTATTTAAATTATACTCACCCCTTTTAAAATTAACATTTTGCAGACTAGGAGTCGGAGGAGACGCCTTGATCAATGGTGGCTTCCAAAATAAATTAAATTAGCCTTATTTTGAATGATTCAAACTTTGTTTAAGTACTTGGAAACTTTTGATGTTAATTGATTCAAACTTGGTCTAAGTACTTGGAGAATGTTTGATGTCGTGTGAAACAGTTAATTATTTCCGATGAATTATCTTTGTGTTATCACTTTTGAATCAAGGTATTTTCCGCATTTTATTCACTCTTGATTCATTTTGATTTATTTTATTTAAAAGAGAAGAGAGGAAATTTTTAACAGCGTCTCGGGCACCGAGGGCCCGGGACGTCACAAGATCTCTACCTTGATAGATTAAACTAGTATTTTATCTCTATAATGTGCTCCAATCAACAGTAAATCACCATATGATTTCATTTCTATTGTTCCTAAAATGCTAAGTAATAAATTGCAATTATAGATATATCTTATTAACCCATTTTCCATCAAAATCCACAACACACTCAAGCTTAATCTATATATGTATATGCTGTCTAGATTTCAATAGGCACACATAACTCCAAAATGAATGTTTGCTTCCTCAAGTAATTCCAGTATCTACACCAGAAGAGCAAAAGTATTAAGATAAAGACACAAAGGACCACAAAAATGATTGGTTCTGGAGAGTTTAACTTATAGAGACTTTCCAAAGTTTAGATTAGTGGCAAGAGGATGAGGGAAAACAGCAACGGGAGGAGATGTGATTAGCCTCTTGTAAGCCCCTGAAAGAAAAAGAAAAGAAGAAAAAAAGAAGAGCTATGAGCATAAGTCCAATTAATTTAGCTACCTAAAGAGGACACAAGGACAAAACCAAATTTCATAACTGAACATTCAGTCATTCATTCACTTAAAAAAGGACAGTAATTTAATAATTTAGCCTCTAAATATGCACATTCCAGCCATGAAAGACTAGAATTAGAAGTGTGTCATTGACAAGAGAAAAGTAGTTATGGTATTCGTTTGTACTCAATTAGAGCAATAACATGGGCAGCATCCCGCCTCACCCAGTACTCCTGTGTGCTTCATGCATCCAGTAAAAGAAGGTGATCTTAGAAAATCATGAAAATTTATCGATCTCTATCCAAAGTAATATATAAATGGAAGTAAACTTGAATACCCAATAGAACACCTCCCAACACCACCCACTTCTTTTTCCCAAATTAACAAGTATTTGGTAAGATGTAGCTCATATAAATATAACTATATTCCATCTACTTATAAGTTGTTTATGGTTTATCCAGGAAAAGCGAGGTAAAACAACATGTCATCAAAGGTAGGAATTACAAAAATTAAATCTGCAAAACTATATATTTTTATTATGTATTTACACCAGTGGACATCCATGTAGCTCAGGTACTTATTGAAGCATTGTGAGATAGCGAGATCAAATAGTTTAGGTGTATGTATTTACAATTTTCATTGAGTGAAGAGGACCTACATGCATTATCTTGCACATACTCAACATATGTAACTACTTGTATTTAGTTCTGCCAAATGTTGGCACACATGAATTATCATGCTGCTGCTTCAGTCATTTGCACCAATTGTTGAATTTGCACTCCAATGCAATAAAGTAAAAAAAAATTGACAAGTAGAAAAGATCATAAAAGGCATCTACATTGAGCAGCAATTTTGGCAAGTATAAGAAACAAATACTTTCGGTAAAGACAGCCTTAAATTGTTCCAACGAAATGAAGTTTATAAATGGGTTTAGTGAAACTAACACTACCAGTTATTTCCTCTCCAATCTAGACTTCCTATATTAGTATCAAAACCAATTAGTGCACACAATGAATTCCAGAAATTGCAAAAACGACACTATAATTAAAACAAAAATTAGAGAATCAGATTTTTATTTCCATAAATCGGCCCCTACACCAGCTTACAATTGAAATGCATTACCTGAAACTTATTCCCAGCGATCGAGACCAGCAAGGAGATGGGAAAGTTGTTTTCCGACGCCTACTTTCTTTTTTGCAGAATAGCTAAAGAAGCCGCACGAGCAGCCACCGCAAGCCGGTTTGACTTTTCCATGAGGGCAGCGAGCGCCAGCCTTTTTAAACTCCGGCGCCAGTGACGCGACGTGCTACGGCTGGTGAATGATTGTGTCGCCCCAACAGGGCTTATTTCTTGTAGTGAATTCATGCTTGCTTGTGCTAGGAAATTGTACACATCACTATCCAATTTCACTTGTTTCCAAGCATTCAAAAAACTTATCATGGAAATAAAACTTTTGAAGTTCAAAAATTTCCTTCATTTTTCTGTATTCAAGAATGAGTAAAGAATTAAACTCAAGGTCATGGAACCTTTGGCGTTAAGATGTTCCAACTACGAATAAAAAAAAAAGGTTATTAGTCGAAATTTAATTATAATTTAAACATACGAGGCAAAAAAATTAATAACTAATAGTAAACAAACAAAATTCTACTATGGATCAAATGAACCTTCAAAAGTCTTCATTAACACAGCAATGAATTAAAAAGGGGGGGTGAATAATGCACGAACATTGATAGCCATTCACATGATCCACAAAAATAGCACTTTTTGAAGTAATGTGTTTCTTTAACCAAATAAGCAATGTTGGAAATAGTAGTATATTTTGACCAAATATTTGTGGTCTCAGCACTATGTTGGAAATAGTAGTATATTTTGACCAAATATTTGTGGTCTCGGCACTTAGTGTGTACGAGAATATTTAGATCGAGCGCGTTCATAATACATTTGGTCTCTTTGAACTATTTCTGGGTGAATGAGAAATTATGGCCCATAGGTGACACCTTGAAACTATATAATTCTGATAATGAGTAAATATTTCGTATTTAGGGACTAAATATTTTGTATCTTAGGTCAAAAAATAATAGGTTAGAAAACCTATTTAATTAAATTTGCAATTAAGACCTAAGTTTGACTAATTAAGAGAATTAATTAGTTATTATCCTAAGTAAATTTGACATCATCCGAATTTATGTTTGGGATTAAGTTTATTTAATATCCAAATTGGTGAATTGGTGCAACCATTTGAAGGGAAATCATGTAACCCCTTGGCCGGCACTCGTAATTTCAATTGGTGTGTCACTACAAGAAATGTCGGCTACTGCGACGAAAATTTCCAACGACTCCGAAATTTGTCGCTACAGCTTCAGCTATAATGGTGACAACCAGTCGCCGCAGTAGGGTTACACTTGTAGCGGCGACATCAAAAGATGTCGCCGCTTTACATCGCACCTACAGATGTCGCCCCTCTAGGTTCTACCTGCAGCGGCGACAAGGTCCACGTATAGCGGCGACAAGAGAGTCGTCGCTCTAAAGCATGGCGGGAAGATTTCCCACCTTTATTTTTTGTATTTACCAACGAAAAGTTGTTGATATAGGCTTCGTGGTCGTCCCTATAGTTGTCAATAGCTATATAATATATATTAAAAATGCAAACAATGGATTGAACATTCACTTAATCCAGCTGGGAGAGCGGCATGCTTGTGGAGGGAGGGTCACGGGATCGAGCCTTAATGCGTACAAAAGAATTATTAAGAAAAATGAAGCTGGGCTAAGGTGGTGGGTCGGGTCCGGTCCGGTCCAGATGGAGGCAGGTCAGGTAAACTTTTTTTGAAAAGATTAATGACAAAATGGTTAAAATTTATAGGGGCAACATCTAATTGTCACTATATGCATCGTCCCAATAGCCGAAAATGTCGTCGCTATAAGGCTATTGGTACGGGGTTTTAGTAACGATCCGATCGTCGGAAAAAGTCGTGGCTATTGACCTATAGCCACGATATTTAGGCCGATAGCGGTGACTTTGTTGCGGCTATAGGCCAAGTTTCTTGTAGTGATGTCCATTTTTGGCACCTCTTGGCATTTGTTGTGTCTATTTATTGACACCTTTTGGCATATTATATATAGCCCCCACACTTGTGCATTTTTCATTCAATTTTTTCATTGAACTTTTCCTTTCCGAAACATAAAAAAAAAAGAGAGTTTTGTTACATTTCTCGGTTCGCCGTGTCTAGTAGTTTGAAGTGCTTCTACCACAAGTCGTTCGCCGTTGTATCTTGGGAGACGATTGCCGATCAATCGTAAGCACTTAGGCGGGACAAAAGCATCTTAAAGACAGAGTAGAACTCTAGCCTCGGCCTTTTTTCATACTAAATTCTGTATTATTTATTCTACCCGGTTTAAGTAAGTTTGCTGTTTAATTTCGAATATAATTTGCACCATTCTACCTTTCTAATTTTTCCTAACAAGTTTAAGACGTTTTTTCATCCGTGCATGTTATATTCTTTTGATTTCTGTGTGAATTAATTCTAATAAATTGCATTGCACTTGTTCACATAAAATTTGCATAATTAATACGGCTATGTCAGTGCATACATGTCCATTTAGTTATTCTGCATGCATTCTAATTTCAAAGAATATGATATATTTAATTATATATACAATTGGAACCTTATTTCACATTCTGAAAATTTGTTTTAATCATTGTTGATAATAATTATTTGCATATATTGTACCAGTAAAGTTTTGAACTAGTTTCTGCCATTCATCATTGATAAACATATATATATATATATATATTTGTTAACTTGCATATTTTAAGCTATTCACGTTTGCACCCCTCTCGCATGCTTCTCTATCTCATAGTCTAAAATTTAATTTTGTATGTAATCCTACTTGTTTTCACGTGTTGCAATATTTGGCATACATATAAATAATAGCTTATTGTAATTAGGCATTTAAGCATTTGATTTTAAGTCATGTTGCATTCAACTTGTGTTACGATATTCTGAATTTATTTGTTTGGTTGTTTATTACATATCATTATTTGATTGTCGAACTTCTGTTTCTTATAATAGTAATGGATTCAAATGGAAACAATGTCACTCCTCCTTTTAATATTCCACCAACTCATGTTTCCCATGGTGAGAAACCCGAGAAGTTTATGAGAGTTGATTTCAAAAGGTGGCAGCAAAAAATGCACTTTTATTTGACAACCTTGAATTTGGCAAAATTCTTGAAGAAAGATCCTCCAGTTGTACAAGAGGGGCCAAACAATCATGACACTGTGATTGCATTGGATGCTTGGAAACATTCCGACTATCTATGTAAGAATTATCTTCTAAATGGTTTGGACAATACCAATACAATGTATATGGTAACATGAACTCTGCCAAGGAGGTTTGGGAATCATTGGAAAAGAAGTATAAAACGGAAGATGTTGGCACGAAGAAATTCTTTGTTGGCAAATTCTTAGACTTCAAAATGGTTGACTCCAAATCTGTGATCACTCAAGTTCAAGAGTTGTGAATTCTTCTCAATGACATTCATGCTGAAGGGATGAGTCCAGGTGAGACATTTCAAGTGGCTGCAATTGTTGAAAAACTTCGTTCTTCATGGAAAGACTTCAAGAATTGTCTCGAGCATGAGTGCAAGGAGATGAATCTAGAAGACTTGATTGTTCGGTTAAGGATTGAAGAAGACAACCACAAGGCTGAAAAGAAAAATGTAGGACAAATTATGCAAGCAAAGGCCAATGTGGTGGAAACTAGTTCAAGGAACAATAAGAAGAGAAAGTTTTCTAGAGATATGCCCAAGAAAGACAACAAGAAGAGTGCTAAAAAGTTCAAAGGCAATTGTCACAATTGTGGAAAATATGGGCATCGGGCTAGTGAGTGTCGCAAGATGAAGAAGCAAAATGCTCAAGCAAATATAACTGAAGCTGATGCATTATCTGAAAGGGTACAAGAAATAAGTTTATCTGCTGTTGTTTCTGAATACAATAATGCTGGAAACCCAAGGGAGTGGTGGATAGACACTGGAGCTACTCACCACATTTGTACTGACAAGGAAATACTACTTATAAACCTGTTGAGGGAGAACAATTGTTCATGGGAAACTCCTCAAGTTCAAAGGTTGAAGGACGAGGGAAAGTAACTTTGAAAATGACTTCCGGCAAGGAACTTGTTCTCAACAATGTACTACATGTGCCTGACATCCGCAAGAATCTTGTCACTGGGGCTCTACTTATAAAAAATGGCTTCAAGTTAGTATTTATAGCTGATAAATTTGTACTCTATAAAAATGAGATGTATGTAGGAAATGGATACCTTTCCGATGGGAAGTTCAAGATGGATGTCCTTACCATTGTTGTAGCTGATAAATTTGTACTCACTAAAAATGAGATGTATGTAGGAAAGGGATACCTTTCCGATGGGATGTTGAAGATGAATGCCTTACTATTGTACAAAAATCAAGCAATAATAAGAGTACAAGTGGTTCTGCTTACTTTGTCGAGTTTTCTTTTTTATGGCATAATAGATTGGGACATGTAAATTTTAAATCAATTCGTAAATTAATGAACTTGAATCTATTGCGTAGTCTCTAGTTTGATCGTAATCATAAGTGTGAAATTTGTGTTGAAGCTAAGTTAGCTAAATCACCATTTCACTCGGCTGAAAGAAATACAACGCATTTAGAATTAATTCACACAGATATCTGTGATTTGAAGTTTGTGCAAACTAGAGGTGGTAAAAAGTATTTTATTAATTTTATTGATGATTGCACAAGATATTGTTATGTTTATTTGCTAAAAAGCAAAGATGAGGCGTTAGATGTTTTTAAACTTTATAAGAATGAAGTTGAAAATCAACTTAGCAAGCGAATAAAGATTGTTCCTAGTGATAGAGGAGGAGAATATGGAGCACCATTTGAAGAATTTTGTTCAGGATATTGGGCGCAAAAACTGAACTCTTAAAGAAATGATGAATGCTATGTTGATAAGTTTAGGATTACCCCAAAACTTGTGGGGGGAAGCTATCATCTCGGCTGATGTCATTCTTAATAAGATACCTCTAAAGAAAATGACTAATACTCCATATGAATTATGGAAAAGGACATAATCCTATCTACAAATACTTGAAAGTGTGGGAGTGCTTGGCTAAGGTAGAAATACAAAGCCTAAACAAGTTAAAATAAGACGTAAAACCGTTGATTGCATATTTATTGGATATGCTTATAATAGTAGTGTATATCGGTTTTTGGTACATAAGTCAGATATTCCTTATATACATGAAAGCACTATCATCGAATCAAGTAATTCTTCATTTTTTGAACAAATCTTTCCTTATAAGGACAAGAAAGAAATACGTTCTAATAAGCAAACTTCTAATGCTGCCAGTGATAATGACAACCATCAAAATAATGAAGAACCTAGACGCAGCAAAAGGGCTAGAAAGTCTACGTCTTTTGGTCCAGATTTTCTAACATATATGGTAGAGAATGACCTAGAGACATTCACTGAGGCAATGTCTACTCCAAAGGCTCCATTCTGGAAAGAAGCTATAAACAGTGAGATAGAATCTGTCATGCAAAATCACACTTCGCAGCCAGTTGATCTTCCACCTGGAAATAACCCTCTAGGATGTAAGTGGATTTTTAAGAAAAAATTAAAATCTGATGGATCTATTGATAAATATAAGGCCAGGTTACTAGCTAAAGGCTGTAAACAAAAACAGGGCCTTGATTTCTTTGATACTTACTCACCTGTTACTAGGATTACTTCAATAAGGGTCCTAATTGCAATTGCTGCATTGCATAATCTCGAGATCCATTAAACGGATGTTAAAATAGCATTTTTAAACGGTGAGTTAGAAGAAGAAATATACATAGAACAGCCTGAAGGATTTGTTGTGCCCAGACAAGATAAAAAGGTGTGTAAACTCGTTAAATCTTTGTATGGATTAAAACAAGCGCCAAAGCGATGGCACTAGAAATTTGACAAAACAATGTTGTCAAATGGTTTTATAATTAGCAAGTGTGATAAATGCGTTTATATTGAAAACATACCTAATGCCCAAAGCAATGGCACCAGAAATTCAACAAAACAATGTTGTCCAACGGTTTTAAAATTAACGAGTGCGATAAATGTGTTTATATTAAAAACATACCTAATGCATACGTAATTGTATGTCTATATGTCGACGATATGCTAATTATGGGTAGTAATCATGACATCATCATGAATACCAAGAAAATGTTGATAAAACATTTTGATATGAAAGATATGGGTGTTGCTGACGTCATATCAGGGATTAAAATCTCTAGGACATCAGACTAACTTGTTTTATCCCAGTCTCATTATGTTGAAACTATGCTTAAGAAATTTAATATGTTTAGCGAAAATCTTGTTAAAACACCAATTGACTTAAGTTTACACTTAGTCAAAAATAGAGGGGAACCTATATCTCAGTTAAAGTATTCACAAGTTATAGGCAGTGTAATGTATATTACAAACTGCACGCGCCTAGATACTGCATGTGCTGCGAATAAACTGATCACTAGTAATCCAAGTAATGACCATTGGAAGGCATTAAATAGAGTTCTTAGATAGTTAAGATACACTATGAAATTTGGATTACATTATACGAGACATTCAGCAGTATTGGAAGGGTACTGTGATGCAAACTGGATATCAGACACAAAAGATTCTAAATCCACCAGTGGTTATGTGTTTACAATTTGTGGTGCAGCTGTGTCTTGGAAGTCCTCAAAACAAACCTGTATAGCTCGTTCGACTATGGAGGCCGAATTTATAGCATTAGACAAAGCTGGAGAAGAAGCAGAATGGCTTCAAAATTTTGTAGAGGACATTCTGTGTTGGCTTAAGCTAGTACCTGCTATCAGTATACATTGTGATAGTTAGTCAGCTATTGGAAGGGTTCAGAACAGTATGTATAATGGTAAGTCTAGACATATATGTCGTAGACATAATACCATTAAACAATTGATCTCTAGTGGTATTATACCAATTGATTATGTCAAATCTAAAGAAAATCTTGCAGATCAACTTACTAAAGGTTTGCCTAGAGATCAAGTATATTCTTTATCAAAGGGAATGGGATTAAAAGCCTACTACACATGAAATCTTTGTAATGGTAACCCAACCTTGTTGATTGGAGATCCCCAAGATCTTGGTTCAATGGGACAACTGAGTTATGAAGATTTAGTTAAGTACTTAGGAGTAAAAACTCTAATCCATTCCTATGGTCGTAAAGTGCTTGCTGTAGAATGTTCAGGTTAAGTATAGCTTTTAATGATTCCTATAGCTTGGATATACCAAGTGGGATAGGGCAGCATACTCTTAATAGGAGATCACCTATGTAAGTGTGCAGTGGGGCCACTTCTATGAGAATTTTGAGGCTTGAATTCTCTAAAAGCACTTATGAATCCCAAGAGTTGTTTAGGGCCAAAATGAACACAACCATGAGAACCGAAAGTGTTAGGAAAGATATTGTGTGGGTGCTGCTGTCTTGGTTTACACCAAAGGCAGGTTCAAAGCCAGAAGCTACCTCTCTTGATGCAATGGCTTTCCGCCCGAACTTTTTTTTGCATTTGCATCTGCATTTATTTTGATAATTTCCATTCATGTGGGGGATTGTTGGAAATAGTAGTATATTTTGACCAAATATTTGTGGTCTCGGCGCTTAATGCGTACGAGAATATTTAGATCGAATGCGTTCATAATACATTTGGTCTCATTGAACTATTTCCGGGTGAACGTGAAATTATGGCCTAAAGGTGACACCGTGAAACTATGTAATTCGGATAATGAGTAAATATTCAGTATCTCAGGTCGAAATATTTTGTATCTTAGGTCGAAAAATAATAAGTTAAAAGACCTATTAAATTAAATTTGCAATTAAGACCTAAGTGTGACTAATTAAGAGAATTAATTAGTTATTATCCTAAGTAAATTTGACATAATCCGAATTTATGTTTGGGATTAAGTTTATTTAATATCCAAATTGGTGAATTGGTGCAACCATTTGAAAGGAAATCATGTTACCCCTTGGGTGACACTTGTAATTTCAATTGGTGTGTCTATTTTTGGCACCTCTTGGTATTTGTTGTGTCTATTCATTGGCACCTTTTGGCATACTAGTATCAAACACGTGCGTTGCACGTGATTTGTAACTTATAATTTAAGAACTGATACTTTTTATCTCTACCAAGTGAAAATTATTTTATTTCTACAATTATTAGTTGGAAAGTGAAAATTTACGAATTATATAAATTTTAACCATTGATGAAAAATAATGAGAAATTATGAAAAAGTTAAAAAAAAGTTCAGTAATCTTGACATTATGTAACTGTATTCAAAATTAAAAAGGTGAATTCTTCAAAAAATATAAGTAAATAAATAAAAATGTGAATAGTCACTAAAATCTTCTACTCAAGCATGCGTAGCAAAACCGCAAACAATCAAGTGAAATTCCATCTATGAAGTGATTTATCCATAGACAACATCAGTGTGATAAATATTGTCATGTTAAACATCATTACTGAATGCAAACCATAATAGGGGCAATCATAGGCATCTATATCGTAAAATCAACAATCTATCACGAAAACCACAAAACACAAAATTAACACAGGGACCCTGAGTGAAAAATTAACAAATATAACGCCCAATCTCTCGACCCTCTCCCAAAACCTATCACGAAAACCACAAAACACAGAGAGAGGGTGGTGCGTGCGTATGTGCTGCTTGCGCCGGCCGAGATTGATGCCGGCGATAGAACTTCGGTGAGAGATGAAAGAGGGTGGCTGGGTCTGGGCTCGGTTGTGTTTTGCGACTGGCCAAGGGCTTGGTCTCAAGATTTGGGTGTAGGGTTTTTTGCCGATAGCCAAGGTGCGAGGCTACTTCTCGGCGCGATTAGTGCTGGCAATAGTGGGTTTCCGGCTAAGGGTGAGTGCAGGTGGCCGGGTTGGTTCGGTTGAGGGCTCGGGAGAGGAAGCGATGACGCGACTGGCCGCGTCATGGCTCGATGAGGTCGAACGGCAGAGGCGGTCTGACCTCGGGAGGGGCAGCGGTCAAGGCTTGGGATTTGAGCGACAGGGGCCGCGTGTGGGTTCCGGATTTGGGATCTCTGTTCCGGCGGACACGAGGTTCGCTGGCGGTGATTCAGCCGAGGATTCTTGGGTATTTGTATGTGTTGTTAATATATATCTTTTTGTGTGAAACTCGGGTATTGGTTTTGCTGAATATGTCTGTGTTTGGTAGAGTTGTTGTTTGAGGGAGATGGTGGTGGTGCCGTGGGTGTAAGGGCTGTCTCTATGTGTGTGTCTGTGCCAGGGGGTGATGGTGGCCGACGGTAGCGAGGGTCTATGTGTGGGAAAATTTTTCAGATCGGAAGAGCGTCGTGTGGGAAAGAGTGTAGGCAATGGTGCAGTGGGGGAGACGGTGTATGTATGTGTGTGTAACTAACTAAAAGAATATAGAGGCAGACTCACCAATTCTTTACTGGAATTGTATGTGTGTAATGCGTGTGAGGAGTGGTTGAGTTTATAGGTTCTGAGTTACAATTTCCTAGTTCGACCAGGAATTTGGAGTTTAAGTGCATTCGAACTTTCAAAGTGTACCGGTAGACACAGTTGAATAAATTTCAAAACAACAACGGCTAAGACAAGTCGAGCTAGGATACAATAATTGTAATAAAACTCGTTTGATATAAAAGATTTGGAGCTTTTAGAAAACAATTTATTAAATATGAAAATTTAATTAAGTCTCAAAATATTTGACTAGACGAGCGCGAATCTAAACAAACTTTAAAATTAGTGAGATTATAGCGACGCGTAGTTATTTAATAAAATTATTTTTCTAAAAGTTTCCGGTTCGCTACAACCTTACCCCCTTAAAATAAATTTCATCCTCGAAATTTGGCTTACCTTAATCTATGAGGTCTGGGTATTTGTCTCGAATTTTTTCCTCTTTTTCCTAAGTGGCCTCGCTACTTCCATGTCTGCCCCACTGGACTTTGACTAATAGTACTTCTCAGTTTCTTAAGATATGGACTTTCCTCTCTAATATGCATGTTGGGGTTTCTTCGTAGGACAAGTCTTTCTAAATATCTATATCCTGGCAACTCACTATATAATTCAGATCAAATACGTATTTCTTCAATAGAGAGATATGGAAAACATCATGTACTGCTGAAAGTTCAGGTGGCAATGCCAGTCTATATGCCACATTACCAATCTTCTCCAATATCTCAAATGGTCAAATGAAACGCGGTCTCAACTTCCCCTTCTTTCCAAACCGCAAAACTCCCTTCATAAGGGCCACTTTAAGGAATACTTTATCCCCAATCTGGAACACTACATTCTTCCTTTTTAGATCAGCATAACTCTTCTGTCTGTCTTGAGCCGTTTTAATCCTGGTCCAAATCTTCTCAATCTATGCAACCGTTTTCCTTACCAAATCTGGCCCCAACAATTTCCTTTAGCCGACCTCATCCCAATAGATCGGTGAACGACATCTTCTGCCATAAAGTGCTTCATATGGGGCCATGCCAATAGAGGCATGATAACTCTCTATCAAGGACAGAGAGTTATCCCATTTGCCATCTAGATCCAACACGCAAGCTCTCAACATATCCTCCAGTGTTTGAATGGTACGCTCAGACTGTCCATCTGTCTGGGGATGATATGCAGTGCTAAACTTCAATCGGGTACCCATAGCAATCTGGAGACTCTTCCAGAACCTTGAGGTGAACCTTGGATCTCGGTTCGATACAATAGAAACCGGTATTCCATGAAGTCGGACAATCTCCCTAACATATAGCTGTGCCAACTGATCCACACTGAGGGTCATTCGAACTGGCAAGAAATGAGCCGATTTAGTAAGTCGGTCAACAATAACCCAGATGGCATTATGACCCTTGACTGATTTTGGAAGTCCCACTACAAAATCCATCGTGATTTTCTCCCACTTCCACTCAGGTATGTCCAAAGGATTTAACAAGCCTGAGGGTCTCTAATGCTTAGCCTTGACTTGCTGACAGACCATGCAACGCGACACAAATTTCACAATACTCCCCTTCATGTTCCTCTACCAGAAGGAATCACGCAAATCGCGATACATCTTTGTTCCACCTGGATGCGCGGTGTAAGGAGCCGAATGAGCTTCTGTGAGGATTACGTTCCTGATCTGCTCATTATTCAGAACACAGAGTCGACCTATAAATATTAGTGTTGAGTCTGAGGCAATCTCAAATCTTGGTTGCCACGAGGTCCCTACTCTATACCTGATCTTCTCTAGATATTTGTCATCCTTCTGGGCCACTATGATCCGATCTCTTAAGTCTGGTTTAATAACTAAGGTTGCTAGACTACCCGACTTTCAGGTTGATGGGCTTAGCACTTCAATCCTTAAATTCTGAAAATCACGAATCAGCTGGTCCTAAATAGTACCCAATGCTGATAGCTGTCTGACATTCTTCCTACTCAAGGCATCTGCCACTGCATTGGGTTTACCTGGATGGTAAAGAATAGCAGAGTCATAATCCTTTACCAACTCCAGCTATCATTGCTGTCTCATGTTCAGCACCTTTTAGGTAAAGAAATACTTCAAACTCTTGTGATCCATGTATATTTCGCATTTCTCCCATATAAGTAGTGACGCCATATTTTTAGAGCATGCACTACCACTGCAAGCTCCAGAACACCTTCCCATGCTGCATCAGAACACATCCCAGACCGTGTTTTGACGTGTCAGTGTAAATAATGAATCCTTCGGCACCATCGGGAATGGTCAAAACTGGAGATGATACTAATCTCTTCTTTAATTCCTGAAAGCTCTGCTCACACTTGTCTGTCCATTGAAATTTAACACCCTTCCTTGTCAGCTGAGTCATAGGGTCTGCTACCTTAGAGAAACCCTTAATGAATCGCCGGTAATATCCGGCTAACCCTATAAAGCTTCTCACATCTCCTACATGAGCAGGTGTCGGCCAGTGCGTCATGCCCTCAACTTTGGAAGGATCAACTTTTATACCTTTGGCTGTGACGACATGACCTAGGAAACCAATCCTCTCAAGCCAAAATTCGCATTTCTTAAATTTGGCGTACAACTCTTCTGCCCTCAAAGTACCCAGCACAATCCTCAAGTGCTCTTCATGCTGTTTCTGATCCTTTGAGTAAACCAATATGTCATCGATAAAGACGATGATGAATTTATCCAGGTACTAGTGAAAGACTCGATTCATCAAGTCCATGAACACTGTAGGAGCCTTTGTGAGGCCAAATGGCATCACCGTGAATTCGTAATGCCCATATCTAGTCCTGAATATTGTCTTAGGTATGTCAACTGCCTTGATTTTTAACTGGTGACATCTAGATCTTAGATCGATTTTTGAGAATATCACTGTACCTCTTAACTGATCGAATAAGTATTCAATCCTAGGAAGAGGATATTTATTCTTTATTGTTAGCTTGTTGAGTTCCCGATAGTCGATGCACATTCTCATGCTGCCATCTTTCTTCTTACCAAATAGAACTGGTGCTCCCCAAGGGGACACACTTGGTCTGATGAAACCCTTCTCCAATAGCTCTTCCAGTTGAACTTTCAATTCCTGTAACTCTTTAGGTGTCATACGATATAGAGCTTTAGACACCGGCGCTGCACCGGGTACCAAATCTATAGAAGATTCTACCTGCCTATCTGGTAGAACCCTTGTAAATCCTCTGGGAACACATCTGGGTACTCACAAACCACTGGCCCATGGTCCAACGTGATTTCAGTCGTTAGCTTGCCCTGAAGGCTAACCAAATATCCCTGGCAACTGTTTTTTGCCAATAGCCTCTCTGCCTGCAAGGCTGAAATAAGGCGAGGAAGGGCTCCGACTTTTGATCCATAGAATCTAAATGCCTCTTCCCCATTCTTCTGAAACACCACTTCTTTCTTATGGCACATGATGGTGGCACGGTTATAGCTTAACCAATTCATACCCAATATAATGTCGAAGTCTTTCATCTCGATTATGTGCAGATCTGCCTTCAATATTAGTCCGTCCAAATCAATCGGTACTGCCCTAGCTAACTCATTCGTCTTAATAGTTCCCCCCTGAAGGGAGGCTAACCTCAAGTGAACTATCCATTCTCTCTCCTCCCCATTTCAGTCTAGCTAGGCATGAGGCAGATATAAAAGAATGCGTGGCATCTGAGTCTATCAGCACATATACAGGAATACTAGAAACAGATAATATACCTGCTATCACATCAGCATCATTGATGGCGTCCTCATGTGTCATGGCAAATACACGAGCCTTGCCTTTGTTAGCCTGCTGCGTACTCTTCTTCTAGTTAGTGCTCTGAGCAGGAGTGTTAGGGCAATCAGATGCAAAATGACCCAGCTGACTGCACCTATAACATACTCCTTTACCCCAAGCACTCTCCCCTACGCAGCTTCTTACAGTTAGGGCATGGTGGAATTGTGTTGGAATTCTGTCTACCAGTCGACCTTGTATTTGGCTTCTTGTTGGATGTCTGGTTCTTGTTTCGCCCTTGATGCGGCCCTTGCCATTTCATCTTCCCCTAATTCTGCGGATCATAATGTGCCCTAGAATATGCTATTTTCTGGGCCATCTTCACCACCTGCCCGTAAGTGGGTAAAGAGTGAGAGCAAACAATCTGGCCAATATCCGGACGTAAGCCTCTTTCGAACCTCCAAGCTTTCATGGCTTCAATGCTCACTAAGTGTGGGGCATACCTAGACATCTCCTCAAATTTCCTCTCATACTCTGTAATGTCCAAGTCGCCTTGCTTCAAATTCAAGAACTCGGACTCCTTATGATCTTGAAGAGCCTGTGGGAAGTATTTATCTATTATTTCTATCTTGAACTATTCCCAGGTCAGGTTCATTTGCTCCTCCTGTGTCCTAGTCCTATATGCGGACTCCCGCCGATAGCCAACACACCCTTCAAGCATGAATTCTGCACACAACACCTTCTGATCATCAGGGCATGAGATGTGGTGGAAGATCTTCTCAATAGATCTTATCCACTCTTCCGCAGCCAACGGATCGTTGCCACCATCAAACATAGGTGGCCTGCATCTACGGAACTGCTCTACAATGGACTGGGGTGGGGGCAACTTGAGCTACAGAGGCGCCTTATCTGAGGTCTTGCACTGCTTGGAGCAAATCCCTCATCAGGTTGGTTTGTGCATTTCCTCGTGGTATTTCCTTTACACAGGAATCCAAAACAAGTTTATTCCCATTGTTATCTAGTTATAACACAAGCATCAGTATATAACAAGCAAAACCATTCATCGACAAAAGATAAGACGGAACTTTATTTCATTAATCACTGAATATCCTTTAAACGGAGAGTACAAAATATCTTAAATGAATGAATAAAACTATAAGCTAAAATAAATGCTATGATAAACTGTAGTTCCCATATGTCTGTCTGCTACTCTACTTATCTAGCCATCCATTCCCTCCTTGCCTGCTGGCAGTGTGCTGGGGGTATAAGTAGGGATGCTTCCACCCAGTGGTGTACTTGGGGTATACTCATAAGGTCCGTACACTCCGGACTCCGCATCAGATGCCTCGTGGTTCTCATCTAGCGCTATCACCTCCTCATCCACAACTTCCGACACTGGTTTGGGGACGTGCATTGGCATAGGTGCCTCCCCCCACATCACCAGCTCATCACAAAAGGTCTGGTAATCAACATCCATCCCATGACGCCTTCTCAACTCCCCAAGCAACTGGGAGATCTGGCGGTGCCGATTCTCTGGGAAGGTCGATATCAAGTGACCAATAGAATCTATATCATTTGTCCTGAACCCACTGGCAATGGCTTCATGGCGTGCCATGTTATATCCAAGTATATGCTCTGATACAGTAACTCCAGGCGCAAACCTATATGACAGGTACCTATAGAAGATCATACCGGTTCTTGCCCTGAATTCTTTCGTCCTACCTCTCGTCGTGGGTGCCATATCTGAAAGTACCGTTTATACAAAGTTCAGCTAAGTACTACTATTCTGTCAAATTTTAAGCTAATTTCGAGGACTATGAAATTGAAATCATCAAATCTTTCTTGCTTAAAATAATTAAATATTGTGCCCAATTATGCTCAACCCAAATCTTTCATAAAGTCGAATACAAGTCTTCTTTCTTAAATATCTGTCATACAAAGTCTCATAATAATATGCATTCGACATAACATCGTGAATAAATATCAAACAAATAAATCTTCTTTTACGTTCAAAGTTAGTGGACGAAGCAATGGCAGTGGCAACCTAGAGAAATTCTTGACTTAATTTTAAAATTTTTTTTTCGAAATAATTTTACAAGTCTACAGAAACGTAGACCTTGGGCTCTGATACCAAGCTGTAACGCCCCGAATTCTGAGTACCCAGGACGTTATCCATATTTTCTTTCTTTTTAAAATACGTAATTAACAGCTAATAAAAATATGTGGAAAAATAAACTTGGAAAATAATATCCCGGGAAAAGGACTTGTTTATGTCAAAGAATAAAGAATCTCAAAAAAAAATATTCATGAACAAGTAAAAAAAATATTTTATTCTATCCCAAAATAAATTCTAAATTTGATGCCACCACTGCTCAGTGCCTCTCCTCTGATTCTAAACCTGCGAAAGTGGTAATTTGAAAGGGTGAGTATTTCATAGAAATACTCAGTAGTCTCGGCGCAAACTAATTAACTTATACCACAATATACATATAAACATGCAACTACATGAATATCTCAAATGATTCTTTATTCGAAAACAAGCATCATATGGTAAATGCTGGTTTCTGACTCTCGTCTCATACTATAAAGCAAGCAAATACTAGCGCATAGGAATCAAGTATTGCATGCATCTCATAAATATTCTCGTCTCGTCTCGTCTTAAGCATAAAGCAAGTAAGCTCATGCATATAATAAACATATACATCACATATTCACATGCACACTGATAGCATAGATTAATTAATTTTGCGCATACTTTTTGAAAATAACTTTTTCTGAAAAAATGAGACTACCTTAAACTTGTGAGCTGGGCAACTTTCGTAAAAATCCTACTTACTTATAAATCTTCACACCTTCTCTAGTCAAAAATAAATAGAATTATTTTAGTATGAAAGAAATAATACTTTATAAAAGGGGAAATAAACTTCAGAGACTAAATAGAAATACTGAAATAGTTTAGGGCTTGGACTAAAAAGGTCAATGACAAAATATAGGTCTGAATTCATAAAAACTAAAAGTCAGAGTCCCTATTTGACTAAACTGAAAGTATTGGGACTGAAATAATTAAATCTGGAAATTTAGGGACTAACTCCTAAAGTTCCTGGAAACATAGGGACCCTGAGTACAAAATTGACAAATATAACCCCCAATCTCTCGACCCTCTCCCAAAACCGATCCCAAAAACCACAAAACACAGAGAGGGGTGGTGTGTGCGTGTGTGCTGCTTGTGCCAGCCGAGACTGATGCCGGCGGCAGAACTTCGGCAAGAGATGAAAGAGGGTGGTTGGGTCTGGGCTTGGTCGAGTTTTGCGACTGGCCAATGGCTTGGTCTCGGGATTTGGGTGTGTGGTTTTTTGCCGATAACCAAGGCGTGAGGCTACTTAATCGCGCCGGCGATACGGTGTTTCAGGCCAAGGGTGAGTGTGGGTGGCCGGGTTGGTTCAGTTAAGGGCTCGGGAGAGGAAGCGAGACGCGACTGGACGTGTCATAGCTTGATGTAGTCGAACGGCAGAGGCGGTCCGACCTCGGGAGGGTCAGCGGTCAAGGCTTGGGGTTTGAGCGACAGGGGCCGCGCGTGGGTTCCGGATTTAGGGTCTCTGTTCCAGCGAACACAAGGTTCGCTGGCGGTGATTCGCCAAGGATTCTTGGGTGTTTGTATGTGTTGTTAATATGTATCTTTTTGTGTGAAATTCGGGTATTGGTTTTGCTGAATATGTTTGTGTTTGGTGGTGTTGCTGTGTGAGGGAGATGATGGTGGTGCCGTGGCCGTGAAGGCTGTCTCTCTATGTGTGTGTGTGTGTGTCTATGCTGTGGGGTAATGGTGGCTAACAGCAGCGAGGGTGTATGTGTGGGAAAATTTTTCAGGTGAATTCCGGCCGTGACGAGTGTTGGCTGGTGGTACAGTGAGGGAGACAGCGTATGTATGTGTGTGTATCTAACTAAAAGAACATAGAGGTAGACTCACCAATTCTTTACTGGAATTGTATGTGTGTAATGCGTGTGAGGAGTGGTTGAGTCTATAGGTTTTGAGTTACAATTTCCTAGTGCGACCGAGAATTTGGAGTTTAAGTGCATTCGAACTTTCAAGTGTACCGGTAGAGACAGTTGAATTAATTTCAAAACAATAACAACGGCTAAGAAAACTCGAGTTAGGATACAATAATTGTAACAAAACTCGTTTGATATAAAAGATTTGGAGCTTTTGGAAAACAATTTATTAAATATAAAAATTTAATTAAGTCTCAAAATATATGACTAGACGAGCGTGAACTTAAACAAACTTTAAAATTAGTGAGATTATAGCGACACGTAATTATTTAATAAAATTAATTTTTCTAAAAATTTCTGGGTCGCTACAGTTTATGTGAATACGGTAGTTATCTAGACTTTAATCAGGATGTATCATGCCTAGCTACTTAACAATTAATCTGGTGTAAAGTGTAACACGACCTAAATATTTCTAGCTCGGGTATGTATGCGTAAATTAAAAACACCAGAATTGTTGACGCAGAAACCCTACTGGGAAAACTGTGGGTACCCTTGCCATGGGACAAACAATCTACTAACACAGATAAGGGTTTAGTACATCTTGTGAGACTTAGTGATATCATAATATACACTAAACATTTAAAAGGAAGAACTTATAAAAGAAACTCCCTTTTTTACGCCTTTTGACATGTCGCAACGGGCACTACTCTTGTCCTCTCGCTATCGCGCTCACACGGGAAAGTACATCAAGCCTCCTAGAATCCAACTAGACTCATCGTGAAAGAAAATGTTTTCCAAAAGCAAATAAAGATACATATGTAAAACTAATTACCCAAAAGAAAAAATAAATAAAAAAGAAATAAAAAACAAGTAACATAAAGCAATTACAATTTACAGCAATTCACTTAAAAAATAAAAAAAAATAGTATGAAAAAGAAGATAATGAAAATATTGTCAAAAAGAAGATAATGAAAAAAAGAAATAAGGGAAGAGAGAAAAAGTGGGGTTCTGGGATGCTTCAGCAGCAAACAGTTAAGAGAAAGAAAAGTAAAAGGTGTCAAAATATTGGGTTTTGTGCTGTTAAGAGTTCTCTCCTTTCTCTTCCGTCTTCTTCAGCTTTGCTAAAAAACTATTTTTGAAAAAAACTCAAAGCTTCACCTGAAACCCTAATCCAAAAAAAAAAAAATTCTTGGAAAGTTGGGTATGCACATGCATACACGTGCATCCCAATAGCTCCGTCCCTGACAATCAGTATCGTGTTTAATATTTTCAAGCTCAGATGATGTACCTTCTTCTTGCAGTGGATACATGGCATCTGAATATGCGATAGATGGAAGATTTTCAAAAAAATCTAATGTTTATAGTTTTGGAGTTTTTATGTTAGAAATCTTGAGCGAGAAAAAGAATACCAACTTTTACAGTCAAGAGTGGTCTTTGAGCCTTTTGGGATGTGTAAGATGCTTCAAATTCTTCCCTTTTCAGTGCATGTATGTTTTCTTCATATATTCAACAGGCTCTTATGTATTTTATCATATTTGCCAGGTATGGAAATTACAGAATAAAGAAAATGTTTCGTGCTTCATAGATCGAACAATATTCAATGCAAAGTTCCATATAGAGATGATAATATGCATTCATATCGCTTTATTGTGTGTGCAACTGCATTTTTCTAAATAGAGGCCAACCAACTCAGCTGTTCTAGCAATGCTGAGTCGGAAAATCATTGATTTGCCTACGCTAGAGCAGCCGGTCTTTGCTGAGAAATGGAATCATTCCCAAGTTGCGTATTTACAAGAAGGAATTTTGATCAATGATGTTACTATTACCATGCTTGATGGGCACTGATTTCATACTTGTTCACAGTATCTTAATAAAGTCCCCTAATACTATTATAATGTGAAATAATTAGGTGTGGTGGCTTAAATAAAGCAAACAATTCTGTATTGAGAAGGTTTTGTATTTTTAAGGCCTTCAAAAAAAAATATTACTAATGTATAAAACTTTGTTCTATCACCACAAATAAGTCGATGCTTTTGATGTTTTAAATAGCGGAAGTGCAATGCAAGGCAATATCCAATTATTTCAAAAAGTGCATATGATCCAAGAACTTTTCTGCTGTCAAAAATAGCATCCGAGTCTACATTTGATTTAAGTGGTAGGATATCGTTTGATGAAAAACCAAGATTAAAAGGCAATGTATATGAGGATCTAATATGTTTAAAAGATTGGGAATATGGAGAACTAGATGTGCAACATAAATTGAACACTATATTTAAAAGATTGGGAATATGGAGAACTAAATTTGCAACATAAATTGGGCACTATATTCTCCAGGAGCAGTTTCAAGTTTCACAACTGATAATTTTAAAAATTGTAAAGCTCTATTTAGTTACAGGAAATAACTTAGAGTTTTCAAGCACCGGTTTCGAGTGTAATTTTATTCACCCCTTTAACGGGTATCAATACCCCTAGTTAAAGGGGGTTAGTTCTAATTAATAAAAGGCATTAAATTTAATATATTAATTAATGAATTTCATTCCCTCTCTCTATGCATTAAAACACTCTCTCCCTTATCTCTCAACGCGCACGATCTGTCTCTCCTCCTCTCTCCTCTCTCTTGTCTTTTACTTTATTTTTCATTATTTTGTTTTATTTTGTTTTAATTTTTTTTAGGAATCAAATAAAGCTTCATATAATAAAAAACTAAATAAACTCGGGTCTTGGAAAAATTGAATTCCAATTACTGAGAGTTCTGTTTTAAAATAACATATATATGAATATATTTTCAGTATATATGTGAATATCTCTTTTCTTTTTATTTTTCTTTTTATTATTATTAACTTCTTTTTAGTCTCACCTAAGTACTTTACTTTTAGAAGATCCATCTATCAATCGTGTTGGTAAAAATAATTCAACGTTCTCAGAGTTTATTGATTGAAACAAGACTCTTTGTCGGAATTCAAATTTTTAAGTCTCTAGTTTATTTATTTTTTTATTATATGAAACTTTATATAATTCCCAAAAAAATTAAAATGAAATACTGAAAAAATAGAGTAAAAGACAAGAAAGAGTAGAAAAGCAGGGAGAGAGGGGGAGAGAGAGATCGTGCGTGTAGAGAGATAAGGAAGAGGGAGTGTTTTAATGCATAAATGGAAGAGAGAGAATGTAATTCATTAATTAATGTATTAAATTTAATAACTTTTATTAATTAGAACTAACTCCTTTTAACTAGGGGTATAGATACCCGTTAAAGAGGTGAATAAAATTACACTCACTAGTTTCTTGACTTTTATAACTTTTAATCTATATATACTATCTAAAAGAGAATAAGTGGGGGAAACATTTTTGGACAATCCTACCCCCATTTATTTAGTTTAATTTCATATTTGACGCTTGGCATTATTAATTATTATTTTGATTTTATATTTGAGTTTTTTTAAAGTAAATCATGCATTTATAAACACATTGAATTAACAATTTAATACTATGTAACCAACTATAATTGTAGAAATATGAAACTATCTACATCTACATCTACATCAATACTATATCTAAAAGAGAATAAGTGGAGAAAATATTTTTAGACAACTCTACCCTCAGTAATTTTAGTCTAATGTCAAATTTTCCCTTGCCATTATTAATTATTTTCATGCATAATTTATCTATCGTACTTCTAATTAAAGAGGTTTGGATGTTGAATTCATGCATTCATATCTCATAATGGTGAAGTAAATGAATATGTAAGTGTGAGTGACCAAATTTAAGCCATGTTTGATCCTCTTTATCAAAATACATTTTAATCCTACTTACCACTGATTTGATAATTACTCATTTATAACCACAAATTTCAAACTTCTATTAAATCTACACCACTCATTTCACCTCTTTATAATTTCTCTTTATAAATTAACTACCATATATTGAATCAAATAGACATTTAATTACCAGTTTGGAATTTGAACTGAAAAAGTTTGGAGTTATTCATGCAAACGGTAGAATGGCAAAATGAAATGAAATGGTATAATGGCAAAATGAACTCCATTACCCACAATCATTATCAAATTGTAGGATTAATCCTCATTAATTCTCATAAAAATAAACTTACATCAGTTACACTAAAATAATTGACGCATTTAAAAAATAAAAAAATAATTCTCACATTTATTTGTCCTGTGGACACTTCAAAATCTCCGTTAAATTACTCCCTCCGTAAATATCATCCAATTATTCACCTCTTTGTATTCCTTGAGAACTCAATTGGAGCCATAAAGTCCTCCCCATTCACAACTCTATTCGGCGGCAACTGAATTTCTAACAGAAATATCTTCAGGCACATTTCCTATTTTCTTTGAGTGTCAAAGTTTATTGGTTGTCTACCTCTGATAGTGTAAGAATCTAAATTTATACAACTTATATTTGCTCAATTCTCAACCACCTTTGACTATTTTGCTTTTGCTTAGTGAACATGATCATGTAATTTATTATATACTTTGATTCTCTAAATATTGCTAGATGTTCCAGAATGAAAATAAGACACCATCACGTCATGTAATTTGTTGTTTACTTTTCATAGCAAAAATTTCAATGCTTCGATCTCTATGTATATGGTGGTTATACGCAATGAATCAAATAGTAGAATAGTTAAAAGTGATAGCAATAGAATTCCAATTTGGGTTCAAAGAATATCCTTTCAACAAGAGACTAAAAAAGTTCACAATATGATTGAGATAATCTCATCCGGCAATGCATTCCAATAGGATTTTATTAGTCTTTTTATATTGCTCAATGTAGAATATTTGAAAACCACAAGAAGATGTCACTTCAAGTTCCAGTGTTCTACAATTAACACTGTCAATTTGTCATTGTATATATATATTTTTTTTTTGACAAAAAATTGTCATTGTATTAGTGTTTTCATAGAATCATTAATTTCAGCATAAACCAAGTTGGTTGATTCTGTGGTGAGTTGATGCTTGTAGTTTGATTTCTTTAATGTCCTTTCTTTTACACTATAAAGTAGTTCAACATACTACAAATGAGGGTTGCATGTCTCTTTCATTGGAATTTTTTTTTTTTAATATTCTACTTCAAGTCAGGATTTAAATTTTATTAGATAAATTGCTTGACCAGCAAGTATAAGACAATTTCCACGTTAGATCAAAAATTTTCTGAAATGTTAAATACTATATATATTTGAATGAAAAAATCATCTCATAATACTGTTGCACAATTACGTGCGACACACGTTATACATACTAGTTATAATAAAAAAATACTGAAAAGACACTCTTCATTTTACTAATAAAATGAAGTATAACAAATACACATTGGAAAATATAACAGTAAAGAGACAAATTGAAAAAGTCTGTTCAAGCATCTAAAAGATTTTACTATGATTCATTTTGTATTGTAATAGTTAGATATTTATGTTATAGGCAGGGAATCCTGGGTTCGAACAACAGATATCCCTCTCCTAATTTTCTCTCCCCTCTCCTACTCCCCATTAGAATCAAACAAGGGGGAAAAAAGGAGTAATTTATATTATTTTATTTTATTAATCTACCCCTGTTTAATGTATAATGATTAGCTAGTGTCAATTTTAAATGTTACTTACTAAATAAGGGTAAAGAATACGGATTACAAAATGTATCTTTCCAATACCATTCTTAATTCATGTAAAAAAAAAAAAAAACCAAATTGGACTGTCTATTTAGGATGGAAGGAGTGTAAAGAGGCTTTCGAAGATATTCTAAAGTGACTTTGCGGATGCATGCCACTTGTATTTAAAATACACATGGCTTGTATAAAATATACGTGGCGTGCATCCATACATGCCATGCGGGTGGGATATTTTTGAAAATTTCCAATATATATATGTATATATATTGAAATAAAAATAAAATGATATAGAGGTAAAGACTTTTGAGTTGCGTAGCACAGTTAAATGTGACAACGGCCTTGTGACTAATTGTAAGTTTCGCAAGATCCGGGGGGGGGGGGGGGGGGGGGGGGGGGGGGGGGGGGGGGGGGGGGGGGGGGGGGGGGGGGGGGGGGGGGGGGGGGGGGGGGGGGGGGGGGG
>CAVNYN010256314.1:0-12426 GCA_963692815.1 Nyctanthes arbor-tristis | reverse complement strand
TAGTTTTGATCACCTACCCCTGTGTGGGTAGATTAAAGTCTACCCCCTCCTACATGGCATGCTATGTAAGAGGGAGTAGACTTTAATCTACCAACACGGGGGTAGGTGATCAAAACTAGGAGAAAAAGTTGGGAGAGGAATATGAATTGGACACGTAGCGGTATTTTATTAGATTGGAATGAGAGTGAAACAACAGTGAAGGAGAAAGCCCCTAATTTGGCTCCCTCCTCCCAAAAAAACATTTTCCACCCTAAAATCAATACATTATTTGAGTTTGCGTTTGAATTTGGGTTTTTTCCCTAATATTAATTGTGCTCTTAAAGGGTATAATTGTAAAAAAAAAAAAAAAACTAACCAACGCCGATATGCTATAAATTGAAAATACCACGTGCGGGGTCTAATTTCCCCTTTCTTTTTCCTTCCTTCCCTTCCCCCACAACACCTGGTACAAAAGGAGTGGAGGTGAGGGGTATATGAAATTCGAACTCAAAAACTCCAAGTTGAACCTTTAACCAATAGTTAATTAATTCTCCCAATTGTGTAAAAAAATGATGCGTTATTCAATGCTTTGTTTGGTAACCATTTAAAAAAAGGTAGATTTATAAATAAATTTAAAATTTAACTTTTGTATATGTGTCAAAATTTGATCGTACCATGTGAAGGTAATAATTGAAATGATGTGAGAGTTCATGTCAAATCAAATACGTGGTTAAATGTGGTGTTACCATGTGTCAAAATTTTAATATTTAAATGAGTTGATAAATCGAGACAAAATTTAAATGGTTGCCATACATTGTGCAAATAGAATAATTTCATGGGTTAAGAAAAAAAGAATAATTTCTGGTGTCAAAAGAAATAAGAATAATTTTGTATGTAAATTTATATTTTTTTCATTGATTAGGAGAGATTTTCAGGAATTCTCCGTCATACAAGGACCTCAAGACTCACCGACGAAAGTTCTTTCTTCCCTACACTCTTTTTCTTATTATTAAGTGCAAGGTCCTAATGAGAGATTATAATTCTTTAATTGGTAACTTACTGTAGAAGTTTTGGGTACGAATATTGCTCCACAAAAAGCTTGAGAGAATTTTTTTCAATTATTTATAATTTAGTTCCCCAATATATTTGCAACATCATGGTTTTGAAATTGACTCAGACATAGCATATTTGCAATCAACATAAGAGAATGGGTAATTTACAGCTAGCGTCTCTAACTTTTCAGGTTTATTGAAATTACGTCATCAACCTTTAATTTTCGTTGTAGAGGCCTCTAACCTTTTAATAGTGTTACACTTAATGTCCCTCTAACGTTTTCCATCTATTTCCACCGTTAAGGTCAGAGATATTATCGTAAAATAGCTAAAAATTGAATATTTTAATGTTTTAAAATTCAAAAAAAAAGAGGGGGGAGACCCCCCGTGCTGCCTGAAATGACAGCACTTTGCTGCCATTTCCGATAGTAGAGGGGAGGAGACTCTCCTCTTTTTTGGTAGGAAATGGCAGCCATCTGGGCCGTCATTTCCAGCCAAAAATGGCAGCCAGAAAAGGAGGGGAGAGACCCCCCATTTTGGCTGCCATTTTTGGCCGAAAATGGCGGCCAAGATGGCTGCCATTTCCAGCCAAAAAAGAGGGGAGTCCACGGCAGCCAAAAAGGGTAGACTGTCTCTCCATTTTTTGCTGCCATTTTCGGCCAAAAATGGCAGCTAAAATGGGGGGGAGAGTCCCCCTTTTTGGCTGCCAGAAAAATGGGAGACTCTCCCTCTATTTTTGTCTGCCATTTTCGGCAAAAAATGACAGCCAAAATGGGGAGAGAGTCCCCCTTTTTGGCTGCCATTTTTGGCAGCCAAAAGGGAGGACTCTCCCCCATTTTGGCCGGAAATGGCAGCCATCTCTGGGCTGCCATTTCCGTCCAAAAAGGGGGGGAAGAGAGAGTCCCTCCTTTCTGGCAGCCAAAAAGAGGGACTCCCCTCCCCTATTTTGGCTGCCATTTTTGGCCGGAAATCGCAGCCAACATACCATTTCCGGCCAAAAAATGGGGGAGAGTCCCCCCTTTCGGCAGATGGCTGCCATTTCCAGCCAAAAAATGGGGGAGAGTCCCCCCTTTCTGGCAGCCAAAAGGGGGGGATCTCCCCCCATCTTGGCTGCCATTTCTGGCCAGAAGAGGGGACTTTCGCCTCCTTTTTGGCTGGAAATGGTAGCCATCTGGGTCGCCATTTCTGGCCAAAAAATGGGGGAGTCTCCCCCCATGCTGCCGAAAATGGCAACACAGAGGGGTCTCCCCCTCTCACTTTTTTTTTTTAAATTTCAAAACATTAAAATATTCAATTTTTAGTTATTTTACAATAATACTCCTGACCTTAACGGTGGAAATGGATGAAAAACGTTAGAGGGACCTTAGGTGTAAACACTATTGAAAGGTTGGGGGCCTCCACAATGAAAATTAAAGGTTGGAGGCGTAACCTTAACAAACCTGAAAGGTTGGGGACGCTAGCTGTAAATTACCCTAAGAGAATATATCTCAAATTCTCAGTATGCTAAAGATGAACGTTGTGTGCGGACACTACGGTGACACGGCTCTCCTTTACTGAACAAGTCACTAGTGCAAAATTATACAAAGTTAAGACATTTACATATGTAAGAAATCGTTTACGGTGAAATACAAAGACTCAAGGTGAAAAACACAACTTCATGTGGTGCTCAAACCATAATATATCTTCCTTGCCTTCTTCACGGGCATACGACATATTGGGCAACTTTTGGTAGTCTCTTCAATCCTGCAAAATTGAAATCATGCTATTCATAACATAAATTGGACAAGACACTACTCACCAAGCAAAGAACCAAAATAAGAAACAAATTCGTGCATAGGTTGAACCTAACAATGATTTACCTTGCTACACATGCCAAAAAAAAATCTTCCGATCTCACGAACTTCCACAAAGAAGGAAGAAACATTCTCCAGGAGCATCAAAACAAATAACACAAATACACAATCCCTAGCTTGTTTCATGCCAGGTGAAAAGAATGTTCCAAGAGAAGAAAGGAATAACAGACTTTTGATCAATGGAGGTAAAAAGAGGAGCATTTGCACCATAAAGAAAGATTATCATTAAGTGCAATCATCTTAATGTGGATGATACACCACCTTCTAGCTCCAATATTGGATATGTATAAGTTAGGTTTCATCTAACAGATTTAAGTTGCAATGCTTGAGAAATAACCCCATTGTGGGAAACTAAAATGGAGAAAGAAAATATCAATAGAATATGGTCTGAGCCCTCAGGGCAATGCTAAACAGTTGCAGCAAAATAATAGCACTGTAGAAATGACATTACACGATCAAGATTCAAGATAGCCAAGGAAATCAATAGTCTCCAAGATGTTCTGCACAATATTGCATGAAACTCAAGTTAGTTAATGTTTTCAAGCACATCTTTCGTCAAATTATTAATACTGGATACACTATATCAGACTCAGTAAACTGGATGCCATCAAACTGCAAATGTATTGTCCACATTAGTTTTCTTCATGCACTCTGTCAAAGTGCATATGAAGAAAGAGGTGGGTCGAAGCATAGATGCCAAGTATACTCGTCAAAAGGATCAATTGCTGTCCGACCACAATATACTGATTCCGTCGCGTTGCTCTCAAAGTTGTAGAGAAAGATGCTTTCACCTATCCTAAAAAGCACAGTGAGTGGGTTCCCTAGTCCCAAAGTTATCAGCAAGACTTCAAAGTACCACTTCTTGCCGGATGCTCGAACATCCTTGACAATCTGTTGGTCCTTGCAAAAAGATTCTAACATAACAAAATGCACGAGTCTCCATTCATTCTTAGTTATTGTGGAAGATCGTCTATAACCATTTTCACCCTTAGGAAGCATCCAGATTTCCATTCTCTGAAGTTCTATTTTCTCGCCATTGGTCAGTCCATATAATAGCTGGCCATCATTTGACCTTGCAAGATTAGAGTAAATTGTTTCATCAGATGGCTTTTCAATCAGCTGAACATGTTTCTCTCCTTCAATGTCATTTGGGTCATATACAGCAATTAATTGCAACACAAACCAGTGAAATACGCCATGAAGCACAAGCGGAGCCTCAACTGGCCATGAATGGAACTTACTTGTCCCGACAAGTATCGATTCAACCCACATTTTTGTCTTTGAGGAGTAAGTTTGAATCATCATTTTGTTGCTTGCCTTGACCATAATAGGTTTCGCAGTCCTCACAACTGTGAAATTTGCCACCAATTGGGTGACACTTTCATCAGAAACCAGTCCTGTCGACATGTATTCATATTCATTGGGAGGAGATGTTAGAGACACTAACTTTCTTGTTAAAGGATTCACTACATAGTAAGTCACCGGGTGAAAACCACAGAGGATAAGACCATGGACGAGGATATATAGTGGCCAAGTTCTTCAAGCACCAAGCCCATCTCGTGATCCAGAAGAGGTAGCATTCTGATTGGGGGTTTTGAAGGGAACGTTGGCATCTACGTGAGGGCACATATTTACTTAAAATGAAGCCCCACAGATTGCCAGCATAACTAGATCCTTTTCTTCTTTCATCATACCAACTTAGAAACAGAGGACCATGTATTATTTGTTTCCATCTTTTTGAGACACACATGGTTTTGTAGACAGATTTTGGAGGCAATTTTACAAATATCTCCATTAAGACTTCGACTGGTGCATCCATCTCTCAGTTTTCTGTGTCTCTATTTTTGAGGTAATATTCTTGAAAGATAGACCTTCCAACAACAGTAATCTACTTTTAATTATATCTCAGAGTGTTAATTGAAAATAATTTTAAAATAATAACTACTACTGCTACTACCACCATTACTACAAAATTCAACTAAGAACATAGATCCAATTTAACTTCTCCTGTGGTGGACTTTATGAATTCATACACAGGATCTCAATACACAGATTGGCGTTTGCCTAAAATTACAAATAAATCAGATTTTCATTTTTCACGCATACAAATCGTTATTAGCCATGTGAATGCCGGAATTAAAAATATACGTATCCAAAGGTTTAAGATGCTCAAGATCTCTACCACAAAAATTCCACAGACAATTCTATTATCCTAATTCAATTAGGCTTGAATCAATGCAGAAAGATGATTTCAGTTAAATTCTAATTCAGATGACAAACATTCGGTTCAGTGACATTAGTAAGTAGCTTCATAGCGTCAAAAAAATTTTGAAAAAAAAATAGTAAATAGCTTCACGGAATATGATTAGGCTTTCTACTACAATTTTCAGTTCGCGATTTCAAAAGTAAATTTACCTAATTGATTCAGACTTCAGAGAAATACAAATGGAATTTACCTAATTGATTCACTGCAAAGAAGTAGATGATTGGAGGATCAAGAGAACAACACATAGAGATGATTCTCATTTCTCATGTTGTAGCCTTTAGAGGGACGGGATTACAAATGGAAAATTGAGAGGCATTATTTCATATTTTGAGCCAAAAATCACCCGCCTTTTATAATTTTAGCAAGCCTAGTGTACTTTCAGGCTGGGCTGATGAGTTTGTCAGCTACCCGACTCACATACGTTCGTTTGATAACCCTTTAGAGCATCTCCAATGGGAGGGCTTCCCCAAAAAGTCATACACGTATAAAAAAATAAAGTGAGCCCCAAATATTTCTTATTTTCTTTTAATTTTTTTATTTACTTTTTTCTCATTTATACTACTTTATCTTCATTTTTCTTTCTCAGTGTCAACCCTAAGGTATAAAACCACACCTTCATCTCTACCTTCTTCAGTACTATTTTATTATGAGTAATGCTATCTAGCATCACTGGTGCTTGGCACCATATCAAAGTAGTATTAAATGATAAGTTGAATTAAGTGATTAATTTATTTATTCATTTAATTTCACTTTTCATTTAATGACACATTGGACGCCACCTAGACTGGTGCTAAGCACCACTGGTGCTACATAGCATTATTCTTTTATTATTATTTTTGAATTACCATCTATCTATCTCCTCTTTTTCATTTTTCCCTTTTTTTTCCTCTCCACCCCTTTCCACCCGCTCATTCAATTTAAATAATTATCTCTTCACAATCTCTCTCCTTTATCACCTTAACCTCCACGCTTGCCATTAGATATGCTCTTATAAATAGTTTATTATAAATAAATTTAAAATTTAAATTTTATATAGATAGGCGTCGATATTTAATTATGCAATGTAGAGATAATAATTAAAATAATGTAAAAGTTCACATCACATTATATATATATATATAAATGTAGTGTTGTTATATGTCTAAAATTTAAAATTTAAATAAGTTGATAAATGAAATTGGTTTTTAAATTGTAACCAAATATGTGATAGCCTTAAGTTCCGGTATGTCAACGGGAAAGAAAAACTCATTTGGCAGCTCATGTCTGTCAGAGATCTCTTTTTATTTTGAATTTAAATAAAAAGTTTAGCAAGTTGAATTTTGAAGATGAATGAAGAAAATTTATAAGGTTTTTTTTCACCTTTCATCCCCGTCCTTTTCACTTTTACATAATCTTGTCCCCATCTTTTTTTCTCCCCTCCTAGATCCCCAACGTTTAGTGAAATCTCCATATTCGTCCCTTCTCACGTTTTCCGTCCAAATTGCCGTTAAACTCAAGGGCAATATAGACAATTCAACTACAAAAGATAGGGTTAATTTCACTTTACGTCCCTAAGCTTTTGACTTTTACATAATTTTATCCTCGTTCTTTATTTCTTCTCACTTCATAAGTCCTCAACCTTCATTAAAATCTCCCGTTACCTCTCCTCAACTCGTTTGCTTCCATCATCTCCGCTGTAGAAATTAATTATACGATGTTGTTTCTTTTTTTTAAAAAAGTAAATATGATGTTTTTTCTTAGTTACACAAAATGATATGGGAAATTTTAGTCGAAAGATTGAAGAAAGACGGTGATTTCTTGATTGAAAGGGAAAATTTGGTCGAAGAGTTGCATTTATTGTTACGGTAGTTTCAAATTCACTATTAATTGCTCTGAGCAGGGAGGTGTTCTAACGACAAACCTAATATCCTCAGTGGTGCCTTCCTCTAGTGCAGACATAGGATTTCCACCCACGAATGAACCATAGAAAGTGCTGCTGGTTCATCTGGTGATTGTGCCTTGACGAATAATTTTTTTGATAGCGTTTATTTAAGGTCTGATTGTCACTGTGAGTGTTGATTTTGTTGGTTATGCTCTTAGTTGTGGCCGACGGTTGGATTTTTTTCTGGAGACTCATTTTGTGCTTTCTTGTCCCAACAATTATTCTTCAACAAAATTAGCCCCCTGAAAAAAAAGTCCAACTGTTGGCCACAACTAACAATGTAACTGATAAAATCAACCCTTAAAATGAAAATCAGACCTTAAATAAACGCTATCGAAAAAAATTATTCATCAAGGTACAATCACCAGAAGAACCAGCAGCACTTCCTATGGTTCATTCGTGGGTCGAAATCCTATGCCTGCACTAGAGGAAGGCACCACAGAGGATCTTGAGTTTTTCGTTAGAACACCTCCCTGTTCAGAGCAATTAATAGTGAATTTGAAAGTACTGTAGCAATAAATGCAACCTTTTACCAAATTTTCCCTTTCGATCAAGAAATCACCGTCTTTCTTCAATCTTTCGACCAAAATTTCCCATTTCATTTTGTGTAATCAAGGAAAAATATCGTATTCACTTATTAAAAAAAGAAACAACATCGTATAATCAATTTCTACAGCGGAGATGACAGAAGCAAACGAGTTAAAGGGAGGTAATGGGAGATTTTAATGAAGGTTGGGGACTAATGAGGTGAGAAGAAATAAAGAATGAGGATAAAATTATGTAAAAGTCAAAAGGTTGGGGACGTAAAGTGAAATTAACTGTATCTTTTTTAGTTGAATTACCTATATTCCCCTTGAATTTAATGGAAGTTTGGATGGAAAATGTGAGAATGGACGAATGTGAAGATTTCACTAAAGGTTGGGGATCTAGGAGGGGAGAAAAAAAGAATGGGGACAAGATTGTGTAAAAGTGAAAAGAATGGGGACAAAAGATGAAAAAACCCAAATTTATATAATGCATACAAGTTTTACAAATATAAAAGGGTAATTTACACCTAACGTCCCTAACCTTTTAATTATTAATAGATTACGTCTTTAATCTTTAATTCTACTCTTGAGGGTTTCCAATCTTTCCCAAAATCCCCAACCAGGTCTCTATAAACGAAATTCGTCAACTCTAGTCGTTAGTCAACTCTTTGACTATGGGCAATTTTGGTAACAAACAAAAAATGAATATTTTAATTAAAAAATTAAAATTAAAATTAAAAAAAAAAGAAAAAAAGTAGGTGGAGACTCCCCACTTGCTACCATTCTCGGCAGCCAGTGGCAAGAATAGAAGGGACCCCGGCTACCACTTCTGGCAGCCGGTTTGGTTGCCAGAAGTTGCAGCCAGTTTGGCTGCCTTCCCCCTAGTTCTCTCTGCATTTCTGCAGCAAGAACAGGGGGGGAAGACTCGCAGCCTTTTGGTGACCAGAATGACAGCAATTTTTGCTACCATTCCGGTAGCCAAAACGCTGCCAGAAATGGCAGCGAGTGGGGGAAGGAGTCCCCACCCTACTTTTTTTCTTCTTTTTTTTAATTATAATATTTATTTTTTATATTTTACTAAAATTGCACCTGGTCAAAGAGTTGATTAACGGTTAAAGTTGACAGATTCTATTTATAGGGAGCTGGCTGGGGATATCGGGAAAGGTTGCGGACTCCCAAGAGTAGAATTAAAGATTAAGGATGTAATTTATTAAAAGTTAAAATGCTAGGGACGTTAAGTGTAAAGTACCCAATATAAAGAGATCATTAGTTTGACTAAATTTTATTTTAAAGTAAAATTAATTACTACATGATATTGAGATGCTATCTCTTTAGGTTACTTGCAAGAGAGGTAGGACCGTAGCACGAAGTTCATGATTACAGGTATGTTTATTAGTAACTTGTCTGTATCCAGTCTTTATAAGGAGAAGCTCTCCCTTATGGAGTGAAAAAGTATCACATGACCCCCTATTGGTGGATTAAGAGGTGGGCCCCCGATCCCCCAATAATAAGGGGTCATACGGTACTTTTCTACTCTATAAGGAAGATGTTAGCTCTCGTTAGAATTTTTTTGTCTGTACGTGCTTGAAACCCAACCAACTCCAGGTCCCTTTTGATTTTGATTTTCTCAAAATTAATTTTTCCTCAAACTTAATTTCAATCACACATCCACCTATTAAAATAATCTTATATATAATAAATTTTCATTAGTTTTCAACAACACATTCTATCAAAAGAATCACTTTTCACAAAATCAATTCTTGAAAAATTAATATCATATGGTTAGTTTCTTCATTGTGAATAAATACGGCGAAGAGCACATCTTCGATCATTTCCTTCCATCTCGTAGACATGCACCTCACTTTCAACACAGATTTTGGTGGCAATCGAGCTAGTATCTCCATCAGGATATAGCCTGGTCATCCATCTCCCTATTTCTTTCCTCTATATATTTATAATAATTGCAACAGTTCGTACGCATCACATATACGATAAGTAGCACCTCTCTCATTCAGTCATGTATATCCCATCCAACAATATCTAAATACATCATCATTGAATTGTTGATTAATATATCATTCGAGTTGTTCATTGAGTAGCATTACTAGAATTTTTGTTTTTACCGCCAACATGGTACTGGAAATTTGATTGTCAAAAACCAAAGCAAACCAAATTAAGAAGGAAAAGAAAAGAGAAATGGATAAGAATGATATTATTTTGTTATATCCCTTGTCAAGTACAAGGCTAAAATGCCAAGACTCATGAGGTCTAATGATATTATTGCTCAAACCTTTGGTTAAGCGTTCAATTCCCCATCCCTACACTCCATTTGTAATATAAAAAGAAAAAAAGGGGGAGACTAAAATTGAAGATCATTGGATCTACAAGGCACAACTGGAATGACACATCAACAAGTGAGCCTTGTTCAACACAATTTTCTGCACACCTGCCACGAGTGTCATTTATTTTTTCTCCTGGCGCTAGATTTTTAGCCACTCAGCATGGGAGAGACTTGGATATTGAGAAACATTTAATGTAGATTTACCATCAGGACAAACAGTATAATACGGAGAATCCTGTGAAAATTCAGTTGGCATTGACAACCAGTAGAGACTTGGTTCCCAGGCAGCATCTTTGAGGACCTTCAATATCTCCTTCACTACAATTTTCGACCCCTCACCCGACAAATGAATTCCATCCCTGGGAACATGAGCAACAACAACAATAGCTAATAAACAAAAATATGGCTAGTATAACACTACTGTCAACCAATGCAAGGATTCATGTGATAATAAAAATGCATCATTTCATTGTCAAAAATTTTAAGGTAGAACCGACTTTGTTTCTCTTCATACTTAAATTGTTTATCAGTGGAGATATTATGTCCAAAAAGTAGCACTGACTGTCTATGTAAACATTTTTTTTTTAAAAGTAATTACTCCCCCATCACACAAAGATAGTCTAGTCGTTATTTTCACACAAATTAAAAAATGATATTTAATATAGGTGACACATTAAATTTTACTCGTGTTTTTCCATATATACCATTATATCTCATTAATTGTTTGAAAATACTTTCAATGCATAGATAGTTGAAATGGAATATAATAATAAGTACATTAATTAAGGACATATATGAAAATGAAAAATTAAAGACATACCCAACAAGATAAATAGAATATCTTTTTAATACGGATAAAAATAATATATTAAACTATTTTTGTGGGACTGGGAGAGTATTAATTTATTTTCTTACCTCACTTTCTGTTTCATTCTGTATCAAATCCATTGGGATTAATTTACCAAGTTAACGGTTGAATTTTGAGTTCTTGATGTGATATGTGTGCTGACTATCCATAATCGGCAGAAACATTGAAAGAAAGGATTACAAATAGAGTTCAAAATATACATCAGAGGTAGTTTATCTACGGACCCGAGAACCAGTGAGGCTCTAAAATTAAATTATGACAGGAAAATTGGTATTCCTACAAATTCTTCAGCATTCAGGTCTATAACTCAATCCATCGAACTAAAGGCATGAATTAAACACTAATCACGTCGTCCGTAGGAAATTATAGGGAGACACTTACAGAAGGCAAGCTGTTTCCCAATCATCTCTTTGCTGAATTGCAGTCCAGATATCAATGACTTTAACATCCAATAATGCACCCAACTCTACTAAAGCCTCGGAATATACACGGCACAGTTCATTTGTGCGTTCTTGATTGTCAAATGCGTCACTAATTTTGAGTGAAATCAGAAGTGGTTAGCTTTTCAAATAGGAAAAACTTTAAAAAAAAAAACCGACAAACTAAATTCTACAATTACCCAAATATTTGACGAATTTTTGCCTCATACACAGGAGGTGAAGTAAGAAATATTATCCGCGTATTCTCTGAAAGACTCTGAAAATGCAAACTAGGGTCAGAGTATGTGATCTTAATATCATAGAAGAAAAGGAAGTAATTGGGGGGGGGGGGGTGTTTCAAATCAGTTAAAAATAAACTTTGATCACCCTCCTTTTTAAATGCAACTCTCTACCAATGTGTCTAGAGACGAGAATTTCACTAGTTTCACCAAAAAGTAAATAAAAGAGTCCAATATATGACAATAAAATAAAGATAACAGTGGCGAAAGGAATCTGATTGTTAGTAACAGGTTAAACATAGTAATGACCACTAGCATTCCCCATTGCCTGGGTACAATTTAGATCTGCAGTGTGTATAAAGGGAAACCCGCATTGTAAACCAGTTTTGTTCTATGTTGTGGGAGAGCCAAATGAATCTAGCCTGAAATTGAGGGGTAAATTTAGCATGTCCTCTCATATGGTGAAGTTTTTAAACGAGTTTTTATAGTGATACCTTGGATTTACGGACTTAAGAATGAAAGTATTGACTACCCTGAAATTGATAAGACAGAACTGCTACATCTATACAAACAAATTGAACATGACCTAAATATTGACAACAGAAGACCCTATACAGCAAAGCCTCTTATCCCTTGTAGGTCCTTCGTTGTACCTTAAAACTGGAATTCTTAAGATAAATGCAGGGGACTGTCTTCCACTTTAACAGACTGCCATTTGAGTTAAAGAACGGGAAAATATCATAAAATTAAATGCCTGAAGTTTACTTTAAACAAAATTAAAAGTGGGTTTGCCGTGGAAGGAGTATGCTGTCGCCCATGCCCACCTGCCTGGGTGGAGCAGCTCCTCCATTGTAGGTAAAAGGTCTAGGAAAGACTGCGCAGCAATAAAATTATCTAACTTAAACACCTCAAGATCAGTTTAAATATTTTACCATAGAGTGGAGAATGGTCTTTTTCTTCA